>MDKH01081172.1:0-18161 GCA_005239495.1 Nicotiana undulata | reverse complement strand
TACTATATTTGACAACGATCGCTTACATTCTTTTATGGTGTAAATTGAGCGTATCAAATTTTGAACACTCAAAACAACGCTAAAACTCAAATTCACCTCCCAAAACCCTTGAATTCATAACTTAAGACTTTCAAAATCTAGATTTCCATAACGATGCGCCGAACTGACCTATACAACTCTGAATGACTTCAATTTTTGCAGACAAGTCATAAATGACATATCGGAGCTATTCCTCGTCCCGGAATTTCGTTCGGACCTCGATAACTTAAAATCACGTTCCAGTCCAAATTTCAAACTTAAGGAAATCCTGATTTCCATTTCGGGCGCCGAAATGCTCCCGGGTCATCGAAAACCCGAGCTGAACATACACCCAAGTCCGAAATCATCATACATAGCTACTGGAGTTGTCAGAACTCGATTCCAAGGTCGTTTGCTCAAAGTGTTGACCGAAGTCAAACTTGGCCAAATAGGCCAACCTTAAGGAACCAAGTGTTCCTAAAGCACTCAAACCATTCCCAAATCTTGAACCACCCGTCCCCGCGAGTCATAAAGCACAAATAGTCGCCGCTATGGAAGGTTTCATTTAAGGGAATGGGATCCAAATGCGCAAAACGACCGGTCAGGTCGTTACATTCTCCCCCTCTTGAACAAACATTCGTCCTCGAAGGGGTCTAGAATCGTACCTGGGGTGCTGAATATCTGTGGATATCTGCTCCGCATGTCCTCCTAGGACTCCCAACTTCCCTCCTTAACTGGTTGGCCCCTCCACCGAACCTTAACCGCAGAAACTATCTTGAACCTCAACTGGCGGTCCTGTCTATCAATAATAGCTAATGGCTCCTCCTCGTAGCCCAACTTCTCATCTAACTGAATCGTGCTGTAATCAACTACGTGGGAAAAGTCGCATGATACCTTTGAAGCATGAATACGTGGAAAACCGGATGAACTCCTGATAAGGCTGGAGGTAAAGCAAGCTCATAAGCGACCTCTCCGACTCGCCTCAACACCTCGAAAGGACCTATAAACCTGGGGCTCAGCTTGCCCTTCCTCCGAAGCATGGATACGTGGAAAACCAGATGAACTCCTGATAAGGCTGGAGGTAAAGCTAGCTCATAAGCGACCTCTCCGACTCGCCTCAACACCTCGAAGGTCCCTCTGCTTAAACAAATGCTGCAAACTGCGGTGGTCAGTGTAGACCTCACATGACACACCATACAAATAGTGCCGCCAAATCTTCAAAGCATGAAAAATCGCCGCCAACTCTAAGTCGTGCACAGGATAATTCTTTTCATGAACCTTCAGCTGGCGCGAAGCATAAGCAATAACCCTGCCATCCTGCATCAACACACATCCCAGCCGGACGCGTGAAGCGTCGCAATATACAGTATACATCCCAGACTCAGAAGGCAATGATAGAACTGGTGCTGAGGTCAATGCTGACTAGAGCTTCTGAAAGCTCGCCTCACACTTGTCGGACCATCGGAACGGGGCATTCTTCTAAGTCAATCTAGACAATGGAGCTGCAATATAAGAGAATCCCTCCACAAATCGTCGATAATAGCCTGCTAGACCTAGAAAACTCCTGATCTCTGAAGCTGAAGTAGGGCGCGGCCAACTCTAAACTGCCTCAATATTCTGCAGATCAACCTTGATACCCTCTTTGGATACCACATGCCCTAGAAATGCCACCGACTCCAACCAAAACTCGCACTTGGAGAACTTAGCATATAGTTTCTGCTCTCGCAAAGCCTGAAGCACAACTCTCAAATGCTGCTCGTGCTCACCAAGGATCCGTGAGTAGATCAATATATCATCAATGAAAACAATAACAAAGGAGTCGATAAACGGTCTGAACACCCTATTCATCAAGTCCATAAATGTTGCTGGGGCATTAGTCAAGCCGAAGAACATCACTAGAAACTCATAATGGCCATATTTGGTGCGAAATGCATTTTTCGGAACATCAGAAGCCCGAATCTTCAACTGGTGATAACCCAATCTTAGATCAATATTAGAAAACACCTGAGCACCCTGCAACCGGTTTAACAAATCATCAATGCGCGGCAAAGGATACTTGTTCTTGATGGTCACCTTATTTGACTGACGATAGTCAATGCACATCCGAATAGACCCATCCTTCTTCTTCACAAATAAGACCGGAGCACCCTACGGTGACACACTTGGCCTGATGAACCCCTTGGCCAACAAATCCTCAAGCTGCTCCTTCAACTCCTTTAGCTCTTTAGGAGCCATACGATAAGGGGGAATGGAAATAGGCTGAGTATCTAGAGCCAAATCAATACAGAAGTCAATATCTCAATCTGGAGGTATGCCTGGAAGATTTGAAGGAAACACATCGGAAACTCTCGAACAACAGGCACTGAATCAATGGTAGGAGACTCGGCGGTGATGTCCCGCACAAAATCAAGGTAATCTAAGCAACCCTTCTCGACCATGTGCCGAGCCTTCATATAGGAAATGACTCGACTGAATGCACTAACTAAAGAACCCTTCAACTCTAGCCTCGGCGACTCAGGAATGGCTAATGTAATTGTCTTGGCATGGCAATCCAACACAGCATGATAAGGAGATAGCCAATCCATGCCCAAAATAACCTCGAATTTACCATATCGAGCAATAACAGGTCGGATCTGGTCTCAAGCCCACAGAAGGTAATCACACAAGATCGGTAGACTCGGTCTACCACCATAGAATCGCCCACAGGAGTGGACAAATACAAAGGAGAACCCAAGGACTCACGAGGAACATCTAGAAAATGAGCAAATAATGAGGAACATATGCGTATGTAGACCCTAGATCAAGTAACACTGAAGCCTCCCTACAACAGACTGAAATAATATATGTAATCACGGCGTCTAAGGCCACTGCGTCTGATCTGGCTGGAATAGCATAGAATCTGGCTGTATCACCTGAAGACTGAGCTCTCCCAGAAAGAGCTGGAGCTCACTGACCCCCTCCCCACTGGCCTCCCCCTCTAGGACGGCCCCTGCAAACCTGACCCCCACCCCTAGGTGGTCGAACTGCTGGTGCTGAAATCATAGGCTAGTGACTCTGCTGCACGACATTGCCCTGATAGTAGGGCAATCCCTCCTCACGTGGCCTAAGTCCCCACACACATATCATCGCAAATGTGACATATCATGCTGTCCTGTGGAGTAAGAGTCCCGAATGGCCGGAGTGCGATGAGAATCACCTAACACATCAGTGAAATAGGAACCGGAGGATCACTGACGGCTTGAGTAACCACTGGATGAACTGTGGATGGCTGGAGGACGGTAGGAGCGCTCTGGCATGGCGCTGAACTGAGGCCTCGCTGGAACACCCCTGGGAGGTAGTGGAGGTGCTGTATATGAAAGCCTACTGAACTGACCGCCTCCGAACTGACCCCTGCCCTTAGCTAGAGAGCCCCTGAAGTCAATTGATAATCTGGCCCTCTTGTCCTGCTGACCCTGCTGACCCTGCAGACCCTGCTCCCTGCTCCTCAGTCGGTAACCCTCAATCCGTCGAGCTATCTCGACTACAAGCTGGTACGGGGTACCCATATCTACCTCTATGGCCATAGAGGTCCTGATACCTGGATGTAAGCCTACCACGAACCTCCGCACCCGCTCGGCATTAGTGGGCAATATCATAAGAGCATGGCGGGATAACTCTAAAAACCTCGCCTCATAATCCGTCACGGACATCTGCCCCTGCTCTAACTGCTCAAATTGACCGCCAAGCTCCACCCTTTCAGACGGCAGAAGATATCAATCTAGAAATAGCTGAGTAAACTGGCTCCACGTGACGGGAGAAGAATCCGCTGGCCTGCTGCTAAGAACATATGACTGCCACCAGCGGCGAGCTCGACCCTCAAGCTGAAATGTAGTGAAGTCTACCCTGTGCGACTCCAATATCCTCATATTGTGCAGTCTGTCCCTGCACCTGTCAATGAAATCCTAGGCATCCTCGCCCCTCTAACCCCTGAAGACTGGAGGGCGAAGCCGGGTCCATCTATCTAGCATCTTCTGCTGGCCGCCCTCTGCAACTGGCCTGGGATCTAGCTGTGCTACTATAGGCTTAACTCCACCCACGGGTGGTGTACCCGGAGTGTGATGTGCTACTGCCTGTCCGGTGGCTTGAGCGGTAGGGGTCTGAGCTCTCCCTCCCGCCTGGGAAGTGGCAGGATCTAATGGAAGTACGCCTGCCTGGGACATGGTGTCCATGAATCTCAACATGCGGCCCATAACCTCCTGGAAGCTTGGCGTCGTAATAAAGTTCGCTGGAGCTAGAGCAACGGGAGGCAACTCATCTCCCTCCTCAATAACAGGATCCTCAAATGGTGCAACTGGTACGACTTTGGGATGAAGCAAGTGCCCTACCCCTGCCCCTACCACGGTCTCGTGTGACGGGGCTAACATTTTCTCCCGGATTAGCAACATGAGAAGCACGCGTCCTCACCATCTGTGAGAGAGTAGAAGATCAAATTTGAGTACATCATCGGTTGCACGATAGGATATGAACAAAGAGGAGTTTCTTAACACCCTATAGCCTCCTGAAGATAAGTACAGACATCTCTGTACCGATCCGCAAGACTCTACTGGGTCTGCCTGTAACTCGTGAGACTACGTGAACCTAAGGCTCTAATACCACCTTGTCACGACCCAAATCCTAATTTAGGTTGCGATGGCGCCCAACAGCGGGGTTAGACAAGCCATATGAATTACACTATGTGTTACCCTTCCCATTTGATTAGACAAGTCAATATTTACCAGTTTAAGATAATTAAACATGATGATAGCTTGATATGAAAATAAAATCATATCAATACATGGCCAAAATAAAGCATATGTATGAATATAAAGCCCAAAACCAAAAATATGCACTACGTGTGTGCCAGGAACTAGTGTCACGAGCATCACGGGCAACTATCTGAGTATACAAAGATAATATATATACAAGTCCACAGTCTGAATGAAATAGAGGGGAAAATGACAAAAGGAAACTTCAGGGTGCTACCAAGGACCGCCAAGAAGAGCAGCTCACCGTGAAGTCTAATCAACGCAAGTCAGTACCTAGCACCGGCCTAATAATCAGGAGTACCGACCTCCGTACTTGTACAATCAAGTACAGAAGAAGAAGAAGTGCAACATTAGTACATAAATAAGTATGTGCCCAGTGAGTATCCCGTCTAAACTCGAAGGAGTAGTGATGAGAGGTTGACTAGATACTCACTAAGGTCCAGCAATATAATATTAAAAGAGATATGGATAAAGCAGTAGGCATGTGAAGCAGAAATCAACAAGTACATAGGCAAATAATGTAATCCAGGTAACAATTGAAAATGAACTGCAAGTGCAAAATCCTCCGTTTACACAATACCTAACAATCCTACTATAAGTGACTCAGACTCAAGTGATAAAACAATACCAGAACAAGACAACCGGACGGAGTCATAAGGGTGGTCATAAAGATTGAGGTCATAAGCGAACCCACGATCGCGAACCATACCTGCGACTCGCGTGCTGACTCAATAGTAATAAGCTGACCCACGATCGCGCATTCAGTCTGCGACTCATGTGCTAACTCAATAATGATAAGATACCCACGATCGCGAATCATACCTGCAACTCGTGTGCTGACTCGATAATGATAAGCTACCCACGATCGCGAATCATACATGTGACTCGTGTGCTGACTCGGTAATGATAAGCTAACCACGATCAAGAATCATACCTGCGACTCGTGTGCTGACTCGATAATGATAATATATAAGCTGACCCACGATCGCGCATCTAGTCTGTGACTCGTGTGCTGACTCGATAACAAATGCATATTCATATATAGGTTTATATGTGTACCGACTCAACAGTGAACCCAACAGAACCGTACCAATACCACTATAGCCAACTGGGATTGAAATCATAATATTTCACCTTTCCATGTCATCTCAACAACAATCACAACTTACAATACATACAAGGTACAAATAAGGCACATAGAGGCATGCTAGTGAGTCCTAAAGCTACCTGACATAGCAATATAGTCGCCACGTACGGACTCTCGTCACTTGGTACGTACGCGGCCCCCACAACATGTATACATAACAAATAAGGAACCTATGGGAACATTTCTCCCTTACGAGGTTGGAAAGGAGACTCACCTCAGGACGAAATCACCCCTCAGATCAAGGATGCGCCCGAATCTCCGAAATCTACCCTCGATGGCTCGCAACTAGTCAAATATAGCGTAATTGAATCAATTTAAGTTCAAAGAAGAAGAATTAACCGATAAACCCAAAACTAGGCATTCTTGAAGGATTTTAGAATTTCGACCCCGGGCCCACACGTTCGGATTTCGAGAATTTTTTAAGTAATCACTTACCCGAAGCCTATGGATCATAATTATGTGATTTATACTTGAATTCATAACAAGAATTGAATAGTTCACCAAATTCCTAAAAATCCCATTTACTACCCCAAATCTTGGTTTTACTAAGATTTAGTAGTTAATTCCCTTGGTAATTCACATATTAGACTAGTCAAACAGAGTGAAATTACTCACCTTTGGTGGACTTAGTCGTGGGTAGGTTTTCCCCAAGCTTGAGAGCTATTTAATGGAGGTTGAGTGAGAAAACGATGAAGGAAATACATGTTTTAGGCATCTAAATATGCTCGCCTACATGGGTTTCCGCACCTGCGACCCTGGGACCGCACCTACGGAAAATGGCCGGAGGAGCTGGGTTCGCACCTGCGGAGTTGGGGGCCGCACCTGCGGTCCAGCTCCTGCGGAAAATGGTCCGCACCTGCGGCTGGGCAACCGCACCTACGGTCACACCATCTGCAGCTATACCAGCAGTGTTTTTAGCTGGTTTTTGGCCTTGTGCGGGGTCAAGGAGGCACCTGGGCCCACCCGAGCCCCCGTCCAAATATACCAACAAGTCCAAAATCATTATACGGACTTGCTCGAGCCCACGGAACACTCAAAACAACGCTAAAACTCAAAATCACCTCCCAAAACCCCTGATTCATAACTTAAGACTTTCAAACTCTAGATTTCCATAACAATGCGCCAAACCGACCTATACAACTCGGAATGACTTCAAATTTTGTAGAGAAGTCATAAATGACATATAGGAGCTATTCCTTATCCCGGAATTCCTTTCGGACCTTGATAGCACAAAGTCACGTTCCAATCCAAATTTCAAACTTAAGGAAATCCTGATTTTATTTCGGGTGCTGAAATGCTCCCGGGTCATCGAAAACCTGAGTCGAACATACGCCCAAGTCTGAAATCATCATACGGAGCTACTGGAGCTGTCAGAACTCAATTCCGAGGTCGTTTGCTGAAAGTGTTGACCGAAGTCAAACTTGGCCAAATAGGCCAACCTTAAGGAACCAAGTGTTCCTAAAGAACTCAAACCATTCCCAAATCCTGAACCACCCGTACCCGCGAGTCATAAAGCACGAATAGCCGCTATGGAAGGTTCCATTTAAGGGAACGGGATCCTAGTGCGCAAAACGACCGGTGGGGTCGTTACAAATGCATCCTGACACCTGCGATCACGTAGACTCTTCAGACCTACTTGATTGCGTCCACCCTCACGCGACCGCAAAGAACAACTGTGTGAACCCCTGCATCTGCCTCCAATATCCTACGCGAACGCGACCTCAGTCACGCGTTCGCGAATCACAATATTTCAGATCTACGCGATGTCATCCTCCTCTTCGAAAACGCATACAATAAAGTCCTCAACTACTTATCTAGGCCTAGGAGATCGTAGAACTTCCCACGTGATCGCATATAAGGAAACCAGATCAGAGACACCAGAAAACGTCAGCCATAACACCAAGTCCAAAATTGATCTGTTAACCATGTGAAACTCGCCTCAGGCCCTTAGACCTCAACCAAAAATACCAACAAGTCCTAAAACACAGTACGAACTTAGTCGAGCCTTCAAACCATATCAAACAACATCAAAAACATTAATCTCACCCCAATTTAAGCCTATTGAAATTAAGGAATTCCAATTTCTATAAACGACGTCAATGTTACACGCAATGTTTTCATACGTGAAAGTACGCCATAGGTAAATTGATGGAAACTAGGAAATGAGATGTTATATCGCGCATTTTAGAATGTTAAAGTTTCATCATAAGTTAATCGACGTAAGTTCGAGAATGTGGTTATTTTGAGATTATACGTATTGTACTATTTTAAACAAGTGATAAGTATATTCGTGAAGGTGAGAGGGAAATCAAATCAAAGAAAAAGAATTTCGTCGAAGTTTGACATTTTGGAATAAAATACAATCCCAGCTATAATACACGTATCTATGGACTAGTGTCAAAAAAGGTACCACATGGCTATGATAGTAAGATGTATAAAGTGTATTAAAAGTTAGTAGTATTTTAAGTAATTTGAGATAATTCTTAATTATGTGGGTAAATTGGTAAGTTATTTGATTAGTGTGTAATTACCAAGTTAATTAAGGAATCGGTAATTAATTAAGATGTTGTAGACAAGCCTAAAAGCCTCTCCAACGTGGCAGCAAAATTTGGGCCAAATTTGTGACTCTTAAGTTCATTTAGTAAGGTGGGAAGATTGGAGGAGTATTTGTGGCCAAGTCATCTACAAGAGTGGGGCCCACAACCCCCAATTTTAAGAGACTTTCTTATAGTTATTGAGATGTTACATACCATCAAGTTTACATGATGTTTCTGCGAGGTGAGTTCATGTACCTTCCAAATCAAATTGAATCCCTTATGTAAAGAGAGTGGGTTCAGCAAGCAAAATAATTTCTAACCAAATAGAGAAAACGTTGGAGAAAAACAATTCCAAACCAAATAGAGATAACGTTGGAGCAAAACAATTCCAAACCAAATAGAGATAACCTTGGTTGTTGATTCTGTAGAGCGTGAATTGCGAATTCTAGGAGAATTGGTTGAGGTATGTTAAGGATTTCCCTTCATTCTTTTTGCACGCACCTTTAAAAAATGATTCTATTGTTAAAAATACTATAGTGCCTATGTTCTTGATTCCCCATGTCTCCTACAATCACATCGTCTTTCATGGGTCTTATGATATTCCGAGACAGTTTCTTGACTCACTTCATTATGCATTGCATACATTTATACATGTACATTGACCAATGACCAGATGGTGTTATATACGCGTATATATGTATGTGTATATATATATATATATATGAGATATGGAAAAAGGTTATGGCTTTATATAAGCACCACCACCTGATCAACTGGTATACATTGATGATTTTCCCACAGTTGTCGAGATGATATGATGAGATGCCCTCAGAGGCTTGACGATGTTATGAACACATGTACCTATGCACGACATGACATTCATACGCATATGCATGACATTATGAGTATTTTATTATTTACACAGTTATTCAGACTTACATGTCGAGTCTTTTACTCCATGATTATATCATGTCTATTATTTATTGATTTCATTCCTTACATACTCGGTACATTATTTGTACTGACGTCTGTTTTTCCTGGGGACACTGCGTCACATGACCACAGGTCCTGATAGACAGGTCGAGAGTCTTCCAATGAGGTTATGAGCTCCGTGGAAGAAGTTGATGCGCTCCATTACTCCGAAGTTGCTAATTTGGTCAGTATGATTAGTATATTTATTGATTGGTACGTTGGGATCAGTCCTGACCTTTATGATAAGTATGTACTCATAAAGGATTGTAGATAGATGTCGTGTGTACGGATATTTGTATGGACTTGTAGGCCTATATATAAAGTATATAATGGATCACATTGGTCTTATAGGTCTGTATGTCACAGGTATAAGTTTCTATATTAGGTTGGGTCGATTTATGTCGGGTATTCCCTCATGTTTACTCTGGTTGTATCATGACGCGCCTCCTGGCCCACTTATCTATCATGCTATAATAAGAAAGATGCGTTACATTTTTACTCGATTGAGTAAGGTACCGGATGCCCGTTGCGGCCTATCGGTTTGGGTCGTGACAGACGAAACCTATCAAATCACGTCCGACTGACCTCAAATTTTGCACACAAGTCGCAAATGGCACCGAGGACCTACTCCAACTCCAGTAACTCCAATCTGAGCCCGGTAACTATAAAGTAAACTCTTGGTCAAACTTTCAAAATTTCAACTTTCGCCATTTCAAGCCTAATTCAACTATAGACCACCAAATCACAATCCGGAAACGCTCATATGTCCAAAATCACTCGACAGAAAATGGGAGAAGGATTACGAAGCTCTCGAGTAAAGGCAGTTGTCGATGTGAGTTGGGCTTATTTGAATGCCCGGCTTGATACATTGGCGGAAATGGGCCGAAACATTTTTGACTTACAAGCTGAAATTTCCAAAACCAAGGTGATAATCGAAAAGTTTCGACAAAGTAAAAGATTTTCATCACCTGAAGTTGAAGTTACAACGGGTGATGAGATCGTGCCTGGTGAAGATGTTTCCCAACCCCTGCCATCTCAAGCTGCTCCTTCTGCTGATGAAGATAATCCTCCCAATGTCTAGTGAAAGTTTTTATCAAACCCTCTTTTTTTCATTTGAATCAATTGGTGGTTACCACCGGTCCCATTTGGGGGTGAAGTTTGGTTAGTGTCACGCCCCAAAACCAAGGGAGACGACCGGCACTCGAGCGGGTAGTCCCAGTCAAGCGGACCTGGATTCCTTTTTCCCTCCCACGTATCACCCTGAAGTTTCCGTTGTGCATTATTCAATTATAATTAAGACGCATTCTTACAATGTGAAATTAAACCATAGAAGTCTGTCGTTTCCAAAAAGTGATACAATACTTACAAATATACAGAACACACAATATACTTTACGTGGTCTACAAGTCATACTGCCCAAAATACATAAGTTCATAACCCACAATTCCTTTCTACGGAGCCTCTAGGAGTACGACGGAGTTATACAATACTTTCCGGTAACAAGGCTCCGGCTATACCTTACACAAGTACCAAAATATGAATTCGGGCGGAAAGGTGGCATGAACCACACTGGGCCCCGAGAGGAGAGGGGCTCACCAAAATAGCTGATAGGACGAAGAAGAGGCACTACTGTCGGTGTGCTGAAGTACCTGCTATAGAACCACCTACAATCATCACAAGAATGAAGCGCCCCCGGCAAAAAGGATGTCAGTACATTTTAATTGTACTGGTATGCATGAACAAACTTTACTCTAAGTAAACTCAATAATGCACATGCAAGAGACAGACAGAGAGTCACACAATTACTGCACAAGACATAGAAAGATATACAATGGAAGTTCCACAATTTTCACTTCATCAAAATCACAATTTCAATTCCATCCTTGTCCCTCCTCGCATCTCACCCTTATTTCTCCTGTTGCGGCATGCAACCTAATCCCACCTGACAATTGTTGCGGCGCGCAACCCGATCCCACATGACAATTACAATCACACCCTTATAACTTCTCACATATCACTCTTATCTCCCCTGTTGCGGCGCGCAACCCGATCCCACCTGACAATTACAATCACACCCTTATGACTTTCACATATCACCCTTATCTCCCCTTTTGCGGCACGCAACCCGATCCCACCTGACAATTACAATCACACCAACGATGACAAATCACAGTTCAATCACATAAAATTTCAACAATAAGAATACAGCTTCTTTACATAGCCTTTAGCATATACATTCATACTCTTGGATTCATTATCCTTTTAGCAACGTTTTTCATAACGTGGTAGTGTGGTGGTCAACTAAAGACAGACAAGTATTACACTTCACACATCAACATAATTCGGATAACAAGTTGCACATATTTATAACAATACACGTACCGTATGCTTGAACACCACAAGTGATTTTACAAAGATTAAAGTTAGCCATACATACCTGGAGTCGAGTTTCCCTTTTCAACTTTAACTCAAATCACCGAACCGACTAGTAACGTCAATATAGTTCACAATTAGACATATTCAACTCAGAATGGGAAGTCATGCATGCAATTCGGACTCTCTCAAGCATTTTGTCAAACACTATGTGAACCCATTAGATTACCAACCCTATCTTTGTGAAGTTTACCCCAACCCACTCCCTCTTACTAGATTAGCACCATTACTACACATGCATGCAAGGTCTTAGCTAATATTTTTAAGAATCAATCCAGGCCAACCCTCCCTTTTTTTAAAAATCAGAAAATTAATGGAAGAAAAAAAGGGGTTGGGAACCCTTACCTGCTAAAATGGGGAAGAAGGAGATTACTCGAATTACCAGGCCTGAGAGACCTTGAAAATCACTTTGATGGAAGGACCACTTCCTTTCTCAAGAACTCTCCTTTCCTTCTCTCTATTTTATTCAGAAAAATTGTTAAAATGAAAGGGGGCGGGGGTTAAATGAAACTGGGGTCGGGTATAAAAAATTTAGAAAATTAAAAGACCGTGTCGAATATGCGGTCAGGAATGCGATCGCATTCCTGGTATGCAGTTCGCATATTGGACCGCAGAATGGCCCCCAGGTGGGCCAAATTTTGAAAACATTATATCCGGGTATGCGACCATTATGCGATCTGCATACACGTTATGTGATCGCATTATGCGTCGCATAACAGCCCTTCAGTTGGGCAGCGATCTGCCCGTGTATGCGATCACTATGCGGTCCGCATACACGTTATGCGATCGCATAGTGCGTCGCATAACACTCAATTTCTCGAAAATTTTAGTTCTTCCAATTCCCGGGGTACTTTTACAAAAATCAAGGTCCGTTTTAAGAATTTCCTCAGAGATAACAACTCGGGGAATTATTCGGGCATTATTTTAAGCAAGAAATTTTATGGGTCTTTACAGTTAGTAAGTCCCCAATGGAAATTTAGGGGCAACTTTGTATGAACAAGTTAAGTTTGAACTAAGTTAATATTAAGTTTCTACCATCATATCAATATTTAAATTTCTTAGCGTGACTTGTGTTTTTTGAGTTTTTCGTTTCACTCTCAAGTGTTTGTATGCTTTATGTTCGGGTTTCTGTTTTACCTAATTTAACTTTGCATTAAAAATTCTTCAATATTTCGTGTTCTTTTCGAAATAAGCACGATTTGTAAAAGATGACCCTTTTTATGAACGAAACTTAATGAAGAAGAGGTCTCAACTTCATAATGGTGTAAACATACAAAGAGAGATAGGAATTCACATGCTTTTTTGAGTAATGTTTTGAATAAAGTTTTTATATTATTTAAACTTTCATAACATTTTACATGTGCTCAAGTATCGTCTATGACTCTTTCGTAACTGTTTTCTTTTGCAAAAGATTTTGAATAAACACAAGGGTACGAATTTCTACCCGTTACTAATTTATGCCTTTGACCTAAACATTCGTTTACATTTACGAGTATGTTTTTTGTAAGTTTATGAATTAGGCTTTGTGTTTTTGTCATCGTCTCTTTTGATTTCGCTCGTAACATTTGATTTGTTGGGTAAAATGGATCTTCAGGCTTGAGATTTGACTTTTTTGATAGTCTTCTTTGCCTTCCATACTGTATAGTCCCCCAAGTGTTTTAGCTTTGAAGAATAAAATCTCGAGCACTTGACTATTCCTTCTTTGTGGTCCTTTTCCTGAAAAGGAAAAACATACGGGACTCGAAGGTATATATTTTAGATGATGACTTCTTAACCCTTTGAAATGTCCATCAGAAGGTTGTAAACCTAGAGCGGGAATTCAGTTACTTCCTCGAGTCTATTCAGGTCTAATATCATCATTTGGTAATGGGTTAGCTTTTTTCCTATCATCCGAAATTGTTAGTATAGCTTTAAATGTACTAAATAAAACCGTACGTAATGATACCTGACCGTGGGTACTCCTTTTGCTTAGAAGTAATACTTCTTCAAATGAAGAACATTCCAACTTGTTGGTAAAATCCTATCGTCCATGGTTTCCCGCTCATAAGCACCTTTTCCAGCAACACCACACACCTTGTAAGGTCCTTCCCAATTTGGATTTAACTTTCCTGCTCCAGCCTTCTTTTGTTGATTGGAAGGATTTTTTAAGGTCCAGAATATTAAAATATCTGAGGTGAGCTTTTCTGTTGTAGTATCGCTCTATGATTTGGTTTTGAGCTGCCATGCGTATTAAAGTGGCTTCTCTCCTTTGTTCAAGTAAATCCAGATTTGTTCTCAACTCGTCGTTGTTTGTCTCTTTCGTTGTTGTTGTGAATCTTGTGCTTCGTTCACCACTTTCCACTGGTATTAGATCCTCCGAGTCGTAGACAAATGCGAACGGGGTTTCTCCCGTGGATGTCTTTGTTGTAGTTCTGTAAGCCCATTATTGTTTTAGACTTCAATACTACACAATATTATAGGTTAATTGTGCAGTACCCAATTTTCGAGTGCTGTCTAATAAGAAGAACCTGGTTCTTCTTAGTCTACTACTTACTACTGTTTGCAGAATAATTAAGCAGTAATAGTAAAGACACAAAGAATTTTGCGTGGAAAACACCTGGCTCAAAAGGTGAAAAAAACATGACCTACTCCTCAGTAGGATTTTCTCAAAACTCTTCACTAAACTCTGAGCCAAAAACAGACTTACAAAATAAACTCTTTTGTAATCCTAGTACTAACTCTAATCCTCTTTGTATTAACCAGCCTCTAGCTAATTTCTACAGAATTCAAGCTAACTCTAACTTGATCTGTTTGTACCTATTACAATTGCTTCTATGAAAGATGATAAGATACAATATTCAAACTCCTACTATAATCAACTAGACTCAATATACAAACGATGGAACTGTTTCTTCTAGTTGAACTGTAGCCTTTGTATTCGCACAACAATTCTGCTTGCAAAACCTATGGAACTTTTGCTTAAGAACTTGATTCACTTTTGCCCTTATGCGTCTCCTCTTTTAGCAGTAATACATTGATTATTTATAGAGTCTGTTTGTTGAGTCCATGATTCAATTCTGATCCAACTCTTCCTTTGTAAACGAGTTTGAGTGTGACTCAACTTCCTTCCTCTATTTCTGTCCTAGCTGAAAGCAACTTCTATCTTCTCTTGTCAATTTGCAACATTTTTGTATTAGGAGGCATTTTCTAGTTCTTTGATACTTAGCAATCACTGATATCTCCTAGACTTGTATGATTCGTGATCCAACTACTTCGTTCAGAAGTGTATGCTATGATGGACCTGGTTCAACTGGACACCTTTTGTCAATCTTCAAAACCCATTCTGTGACATGGGCCATCAAATTCCCCATTTTTGATGATGACAAACTCTTTGCATTTATCCTGTATACACATCCAACACTTTGTATTTTTGTGAGCATTAATCATCAAGAACCAGGTTCATTAGGTTATAAATATAACTTCAAAGATTTGAAAAATTTAAACAATAACTGTAGCACATCTTCCCCCTTTTGGCATCATCGAAAAGTTGCAAAATGATACTTACCAGTAATTAATTCTTACTCATGGCCAATATAGGCAACTGCAGGTGCAAACATGATTAATCAACACAAGAAACCAATAATATAAGTTAAATCATAAATAGAGACATTTGTCAAAACACCAAGCTTTCATTTGATTAACATGGTTGATCAACACCAAAATAGATTAAAACAAAGACAACCAAAACATGAGTACGACAGAATTAAAAACTGAAACAAACATACTTGACACAGTCCCGAACTGAGCACTTGATAGGATATGAGGGGGTAGTTCTGGAAATTCCTAAGTTTGGGGTGGTGCATAAAAGGCAGGATTCTTGGTTTGGAAAAGAGACAACATTTGGTGTAAGACACCCTTATTTTTCTCCTTCTCCTTGGCTAATTCAGCTTTGAGAGCATCACGCTCACCTTCCACTTCAACTAAGCGAGTTTTCAAGCGAAGGATCTCCATATCCTTTTCCTCGCTTTCTTGCACCAGAGTACGGACCTTGCTGTTGACTGGTTGCTTCTGAGATGAACCAGGTTCATCCATCAGGGCACTGACAGTGTACTCACATGACAACAAAGTTTTCTTCCCAAAGAAATCCTTAGCAGTAGCCATTCCAGCCTTCTTTGTGGGAACTCCAAAATGACCCAGAACTGCAGTAAGGATAAAGCCATAAGGAATCGCATGGGCCTTGGTGCCATTTACCACCCTGTCCA
Source organism: Nicotiana undulata (assembly GCA_005239495.1). NCBI lineage: Eukaryota > Viridiplantae > Streptophyta > Magnoliopsida > Solanales > Solanaceae > Nicotiana > Nicotiana undulata. Next base: position 2,029 of record MDKH01081172.1, on the reverse strand, counting down.
AAAGATGGATGATCAAAAGATGGCCAATTGATCTGCTTGCCTCTGTATAGGCACTCCATGAGCGTTAGATCCATATAGTTGGCAATGTGCCTGTGCTCTTGTCTGGGTAGCAGAAATTTAATAACAAACTCAAAGAACAGCTTGTGTTCAAGCTTCTTCTCGCTTTTGTACACTGCCCTGGGCTCAGGCTCTTCTTCATTGTCACAAAAGAATCTGGTGATGGTAAGTGTTTAGGCCATTTAATCCAAGAAAGGCCATCTCTGCCTTGTATAATCGTCATATCCCTCAGATGGAATGTCTAGAATGACTCCTAGTTCTTGAGCGTCAAAGGAGACTTCTAATCCCTTGACCAATGATGTAACCCTTCTTACAATCACAATCGCATTCCCCATGAATTCCACTACCTCATTTCTGACCAGCCTGCCCTCCAAGCGAAGGACCATGTCCTTCCAGCCTTGAGCTGCCAGAAAATCCACTAAGTACCTCATACCCGGCTCCTCCAAGTCCTTCAGTAACTTTCCCTTCAAAATATGTCTCTTGCCAAACATGGCAACTCTGTCAATCGACACTTCTCCAACCTCCTTCTCATCATCTCCACCCCAATCAGGATCATTATCTTTCTTAAAAATCTGAACTTTCTTCTTCGACTTTACCTTAGACCGTGTCCTCGTAGATGTACCCACGGTGGTAGCAGACATAGGTGCTGACTTCTTTGAAGAAGTCTTAGTCAATTTTTCCTTGGGTTTCTTGACCACCACTAGAGTAACCTCTTCATCTTGTTGGACCAGGTCCAACACCTCATCAACATCAATAGCCTCAACAGGCTCCCCCACTTTCGCTTTCCCTTTCTCAGCTCTCTTTCTTTTGCTCTCTTGCAAAGCTTTTTTCAGCTTCTCCTTCTCTTCACAAACAGTATTTCTCGTAGGTCGTACCCTTGGAACAGGTACACCAACAGACTCACCAGTTTTCCTTATCTTTTAGGCTTTAGACTTGATGGACTTGAGAGTCCTTCTCTTCTTGGGGTTGTATGAGTCCCCCAATTTCTTAAGTCTCTCAGCCAAGGTTTCTTCCCCAGAAGAAAAACACGATCATCTATCTCCTTCATTACCTTTTCTAATCCAGCAGCAGCTTCCTCAACTTCATTAGTTCCCCCTATCACTACGACATCATCTTCAAGATTCTCAGGAATGGGGCCACAAATACCAAGCATGGAACCATCCTTCCCAGATCCCCTCACACCTGCATCTCCCTCATTCTCAAGAATTTTCCTAGTTTTTCTTGGTCTACTTGGCACTTCCACATCCACCACAGACCCAACCAGCACAAATCTATTTTAAGAATTTAACATAGAGGTAACTGCAGTATTACTTTTCTCAGCACTTGACGAACCAGGTGCATTGTCCTCATGTGTTGATTTAAATGATTCACTGGACGAATCAGGTTTGGGTTCTTCTTTAGCCTGTAATAAATCTTCCAAGAACTTTGCTCGTGACCCTGAAGCCACTGATTTTCGTGCAAGAACCTTGACAGGACGGGGCTTTTGGGTTGGGATAGGGTTTGGTGTAGGTTTAAGGGCATCATGGTATTCAGGGGTTTCAGGTGTCTTAGAGGATTCAGAACTGTTTACCGGTGGAGAATCAGACTCATATACTCCTTCATCGTAGTCACGATTTTAAGAATCAGATGAAGCAGACGACTTTTTTAATTTTTGAGAGAAAAAGAAGAAAGGGCAAAAGACAGTGGAGATTTGAGCGTTGAATGACTTGAACAGGGTTCGTCTATTCCTTTATTCACTATGGATAATGATGGCCTATTTATAACTTGTGGCTGAGGAGAGTATAACGGACGAGTATTAACACATGTAGGATACTAATCGATTAAGGACTGTCAGTGATTTGACATTGATTAGACCGTTTCTTGCCCCCTAAATCTAGGCTAATTTAATGTGAGGGAACTTCTTGAAACCGATTCATTATTTGGGTAAGTACGAGAATTTGAAGTGAACCATAAATGGATAGAGACCTACTCA
>ML245711.1:6589-62732 GCA_005239495.1 Nicotiana undulata | reverse complement strand
TATTCACGACATACGATTACACGAGCATACCATGCATATTTGATTACTAAGAGGTCGGATGTCTGCCATGAAGGTTATCAGAGATTCAGTGTCAGGTGGTATCTCTATTACCCTTTTTACATCAGCTATGTATGATTCTACTTTCTGCCTTACATACCAGTACATTTTATTCGTATTGATGTCTCGTTGCATGGGGACACTGCATTTTTGTTTCGTGCGTGCAGGTCTAGGTAGGGACTCTGATCGACCCCTCCGCTAGGATTTCGGGGTTCAGCTGTGAGTTGTTAAGCTCCACCTCTTCCTGGAGCTTTCATAGGATGGTTACTTTTATAGTACAATTTGGGTGTAGTCGGGGACTTGTCCCGACAACGCTTATGACACTCTTAGAGGCTAATGTGGACACATATTCTGGGTTTCTTTTTGCAGTTTTCAGTCTCCAGCCCATAGGCTTGGCATGTATATATATGTGTGTAGGCATGTATGTCTTCAGTCGCAGCCTCGTCGGCCAGCTAGTACTTTATTATTTTGGCTTGTCTACCTTTTTTTTATAAGGCTTATTGTTATTCAGGTCATGACCTTAACGGTCCAGACTTAGTATTTCGGATGTTGTGTTGCTCGATCTGTTGGGCCCCCAATTTAGTTAGCTAGTATGTTTAGTGGCTAACTCGATCGAATACAATATCGAGTGCCAGTCGTGCCTCCCCTAGTTTGGGCGTGACACTTCATAGGCCGAATTATTGAGTTTTGATTGGGTTTTTGACATCCGATTTCAGAGATTCTTATATGGTTAGACTCGTGAGTGAATGAGTATATAATTTTTATCCGATTCCGAGACGTGGGCCCGGGGGACTTTTTGGGCGAATTTCCTTATTTCGCATATTAGCTTTGAATTAATTAGCTATTTTGATTCCTTAAAGTGTTATTTACATTATGAAATCGAATTGATTAGATTTGGGCCACCCGGAGTCGGATACTCGTGGCAAGAGCGTGATTTTGGGTTGAGTAGCGCAGTCGAGGTAAGTGACTTGCCTAACTTTGTGTTGGGGACTTCCCCTTAGATTGTTTGATATTGTTTTGTTATATGGGCATCATGTACGTGAGGTGACGAGTGCGTACACGGACCATTATTGCTAAAACTCCACTTTTTCCTTTCACGTCATAAATCATTTACCCCCATTTCATTGTTTCTTGTCTTAACTGTGTAGTGTAGCTTAGGAATGAGCATGTCTACCTATCCTACTTAAATTACTCCTATTTGTTACTATTGTACCATGCTTAGGTAGTTTTATCTGTATTTATTTATGATTTCCTTTTGATCTGTTCAAATACATTGTATCCGGTGTTGATTGCATTGCATATTTAAATTAGGACTACAGACTAGATTCCGGGAGCTTTCCCCCTGTACTACATAGCATATTTAAATTGGGACTACAGACTAGATTCCGGGGGCTTTCCCCCTGTACTGCATAGCATATTTAAATTGGGACTACGAACGAGATTCCAGGAGCTTTCCCCATGTATTGCATTGCATATTTGTTATTGAGATATATGCTGTGCTGAGTCGAGGAATCTCTTTTATTATTCTTTGCAGTTTACCATTTCTACTGTTCTGCTTTAGCTTATTATCTATCTCTGCTTAGAATTTTTAACTGTTTTATTATAAACATCCAGTAGAGCCATAACCTGACCTCGTCACTACCTGACCAAGGTTAGGCTTGACACTTATTAGGTACCAATTGTGGAGTACTCATGCCCTTTCCTGCGCATGTTTTCCATGTGCAGATCCAGGTACCAGTACACAACATTTTGGCTAGGAGTACTTTAGCAGCTGCCAGGAGACCGCGAGGTAATGCTGCCGCGTCTGCAGAATCCCACGAGTCCCCTTCTATTCTAGTATAGGCTTATATACATTTTCCTTTTTCCATTGTATAGAGCTACATTAGTACAGAGCTTGTGATTATTGTGACGTTAAGGGTTTTGGGAAGTTAATGTTGTAAATGCCGAGCGGGTGAGTCATATATTTTCTATTTCCTTTCTATTTCTATTTTTTTAAAATATATATTGCTTTACTTTCCGCATGTTTTAGGCTTACCTAGTCGTAGAGACTAGGTGCCGTCACGAGCCCGTTCGGAGGGTAAATTCAGGTCATGACAAGTTGGTATCAGAGCTCTAGGTTCATAGGTGCTACGAGTCATAAGCGAGTTTAGTAGAGTCTTGCGGATCGGTACAGAGATGTCTATACTTATCTTCGAGAGGCTACAGAACTATTAGGAAAAATTCACTTCCTTCTTTCCCATCGTGCGAGTTCTTTGATCTTGAAATTTGAAATTTATCGTTCCATTCTCTCACCGATGGTGAGGACACGAGTTGCGGTTCCTGATGATGTTACCCCAAAACAAATGTTGCAAGGGTCAGAGACAGATGCCAACGAGGAACACATGCCGCATTTAAGATACCTACCAAAGCAGCCATTGAGGAGCCGCCAGTAATTCCAGTTGGGGGACAGGTACTGGAGGTGCCTATTGTACCCCAGACTTTAGGAGACCTGGACGCAGTTTTTGAGTATAATTGGTACATTGACTCAAGCGGGATTGATCCCAGGTGCACCAGCTACTTCACAGGTCAAGGGAGAAGTTCAGACCCCCACCGTCTACACTCTAGAGCATCGAGATCATGTTGGTCAGGGTCCAATTGTCATGGCAGCACAACATGTGGTTTCTGTTCAGCCCGCGGTTAGGGCAGCAACATCAGAGGAAGAACACCTTGAAGTGGAAAGGTACAGGAAGTACCACCCTTTTATCTTATAGTAGATTGGTGATGGGTGATGCCAGGGTTTTCTGGGGAAGTGTCACCATATTCTTCGTACTTCGGGTATTGTGGAGACGAGCAGGATTGTTTTGTCACGTCTCACGTTCAGAGGAGTAGGTTGTCAGTGGTAGTGGCATATGAGTTGGGGTAGCCTGGCCGAGTTAGCTTCACTTGCGTGGATTCAGGTTTCAGAGTTATTTTGAGGGAGCTTGCACTCCAGTCCCTCCGAGATGCATGAAGCGCGGAGTTTGAGCATTTGCGTCAGGGCACTATGTCAGTATTGGAGTACGCCGTCAGATTCAATGAGTTGGCCAGTCATGTACCTCGCTTGGTTGCTTCAGGTAGGAGGCGAGTCCGTAGATTCATTGAGGGACTCAGGCATGACATTCGGTTCAGCAGGACTCGAGAGTTAGAGTCGGATGCCTCGTTTCAGCAGGTAGTATGGATCACTCGCCGGTTAGAGAGAATGTGGGGCCGGGAGCAAGAGGTCAGACGAGATTAGGAGAGAGAGTTCTTGGAGGCGAGGAGGCCTCGTAGACCAGAGAAAACATACTGGTCCTTATTATGGAGGCCAGGTACGACACGATAGAGGTTTTGTGGGTCAACCAGTTTGGCTTGCATTACCAGCTTCGCATGAGATTTCAGGTACTCTTGGGTCTTAGAGGACTCGTATTGTATGGTTTCCACAGCCACGTCAGCAGAGGGGTTGTTTTGAGCGTGGAGGTGTTAGCCACAGGGTGAGAGATTGTTCCAGGATTCAGGCAGGTGTGTTATAGCAGGGTATTCATGTGAGTAGAGGGCTCCCAAAAAGGGGAGGCCCAACCTATTGATGTGTTTCATACAGTAGGCTGGAGGACGTTGTGCCAGATATTTTCCTACGGGTATACTTTGATGTGTTAAGGAGGGGCACCATTTGTTTTTCACTATAGTTTTGTTGGTCGGGACGAGTCCCTTATTTGTTGTCTTATTGATAAGTAAGTTTCATGCTTTGCACTCCATTTTTTTTATGCTCGCTCCGATTGGGAGAATCTATGAGTGGTAACCCGTGTCCATCGCTGTTTTATTCATCTTTGAAAGTGGTGAGACTAGAAGTGAGTCCTTGTTGTTCATCATGGTAGGATTAATGTGATTTTCCCAAGTATTTTGTTTACGAGCTGTGATTTGATACTCCATCAAGATGTGAGTTCAGTGAGCGTTATGATTTTATCAGCCGAGATGAGTTAGTGGGGAATTTCAATTGGTATTTATAATTGCGGTATGCGATTTAGAGTTGAGGGAAAGGTCCTCATGATATTTGTGATTCGAATATGTTTGGACCAGGCTGAGTACCGCGGTGGAAATTTTATTAGGATGGGATCCTTGTGATTTGTTCATATGCTTTGCTTCTTCCTTGTTATATTAATTTTGTAAGTCAGTATAGATAGGGAGTTGTGCCTATGGGATTGTTTGATAGTTCCCTTATATGTTTCTCTTTTCATATTCAGTCATTCTCGTTATGTGCTCCTTTAGTTTTAGCTTGGGGGATGTGTGCCCGGTGGTGTTAGTTGTGGATTTGTGTCTCGGGTGTCTAATAATGAGGTCTTCGTGGTTATTGCATCATTATCAGTATTATGGGGCTTGGAAACAAAGTTCTTTCATATGTGAGGCTAATTGCCAATGCTGAGTTGATTTCGAGCAGCTATTGTGATCAAAAGTGTTATTTAAGCCTAGGTGTGATGTGTTACGCTGTGTGGTCGTGCCTTACGAGTATAGTCGTGATTTGATGTAGCGGTTTGAGGCTAATGCCGGATATGGATTTAGAATCAGGTATTTTGGAAATAAGTGGAAGGTGAGAAATTGAGGTATGAGGCTTATCGGTGGTGATGGGAAGGCTATATTGCAGTTGTGATTGTGTCATCAGTCTTATGTAGGTTGGGATGACATGAGATCGCCTGCGGGTGTGTGTTGGAAGTGTACAATCAATGATTGGATGAGTTCGAGATGAATCTTGGCACGTTCGAGGATGAACGTTTGTTTTAAGAGGGGGGGGGGGGGGGAAGGTAATGACCGGACCGGTCGTTTTGAGAATTTAGACTCTGTTCGGTGGCGTAAGGTCATGAACAGCTTCCCATTGGGTATACTGACCTGTGTGCGTGGTTGGATTCAGTTACCGAATAATCCGAAGTTGAATTGGGAGGCAAATTTCAATTTTTGAAGCTTAAGTGATGGAAGTTGACCGGAGGTTTGACTTTAGAGTAAACGGCCTCGGAATGAGTTTTGGGTGACGTCAACAACTTTGTATGATGATCTTGTACTTAGGCGCGCATCCAGAATTGGTTTTGGAGGTTCGTAGAGTAATTTGAGGCAATTCGCCGAAAGTTAGAATTTTGGCGATTTTGGCCGATAAGTGAAATTTTGTAATCGAGCTCAGAACGGAATTCTGAGAGTGACTGTAGGTCCGTCGTGTCATTTATGATTTGTCTACAAAATTTCACGTCATTTCGGGTTGAATTGATAGGTTTCGGCACGAGTTTTGATATTTGAAGACTTGAAAAATTATAAGTTTGATTTTTGGTTTGATTCATTGTTTTGGTGTTGTTTTATGTGATTCGAGACCTCGAGCGAGTCCGTGTTAGGTTATATGACTGGTTTGTGTGTTTAGATAGGGTACTGGGAGTCTTGGGTGTGTTTCGGATGGGCTTCGGGTCAAATTTCCCTTATTTTTCACTGCTAATCTGCTATCTGATGTTTCCTTCTATGCGATTGCATAGTTATTCATGCAATCACATAGTGTAATTTTGACCAACCCAATTTTACTCTATGCGATCGCATCATTTCATACACGATCACATAGAACATTTTTGGTTAGTAAATATTATACAGTCTATTGTGATGCTTCGAGGATTGGCCTGGGAGCGGTGTTGATGCATGACGGTAGGGTGATTGCCTACGCGTCCAGACAATTGAAGGTTCATGATAAAAACTATCCAGTTAATGACCTCGAGTTGGCAGCGATTATTCACGCCCTGAAGATATGGCATCACTATTCATATGGTGTTCCCTGTGAGATATTCACGGATCACCGGAGTTTGCAGGACATATTCAGGCAGAAAGATCTCAATTTGCGCCAGCGTAGGTGGTTGGAGTTACTCAAGGATTATGACATCACTATACTATACCACCCAGGGAACGCCAATGTGGTGGCCGACGACTTGAGTCGCCGAGCGGATAGTTTGGGGAGTTTGGCATATCTTCATGCAGATGAGAGGCCTCTAGCCTTAGATATTCAGTCCTTAGCCAGTCAGTTCGTGAGATTGAATCTTTATGAGCCTTGCCGGGTGTTAGCTTGTGTGGTTTCTCGATCTTATCTTTATGACTGCATCAGGGAGCTCCAGTATGATGACCCCCACCTTCTGGTTCTTAAGGATAGAGTTCGGCGGGGTGATGCTCAGGGATGTGACCATAGGTGATGATGGTGTGATGAGGATGCAGGGTCGAATATGTGTGCCAAATGTGGATGTGCTTCGGAAGTTGATTCTTGAGGAGTCCCATAGCTCGTGGTATTCCATTAATCCGTGTACCGCGAAGATATACCAGGACCTGAGACAACATTATTGGTGGAGAAGGATGAAAAAGGATATAGTGGAGTTTGTGTCCAAGTGTCTCAACTGTCATCAAGTCAAATATGAGCACCAGAGACCAGGAGGGTTACTTCAGCAGATTGAGCTTCCAGAGTGGAAGTGGGAGCGGATCACCATGGACTTTGTGGTTGGACTTACTCGGACTTTGAGAAAGTTCGATGCTATTTGGGTGATCATGGATCGGCTGACCAAGTCAGCCCAATTCATTCCAGTGTTGACTACATACTCCTCTGAGAGGTTGGCGGAGATTTATATCAGGGATATTGTTCGCCTCCACGACATTCCAGTATCTATCATTTTAGATAGAGGTGCACAGTTCACTTCATGATTCTGGAGAGCCGTTCAGCACGAGCTAGGCACCAGGGTAGAGTGGAGCACAACCTTTCACCCTTAGACGGACGGGCAGTCTGAGCGCACGATTCAGATCCTTGAGGATATGCTCCGTGCCTGTGTGATGGATTTTGGAGGGTCATGGGATCGATACTTGCCACTTGCATAGTTTACTTATAATAACAGCTACCAGTCCAGGATTCAGATGGTGTCGTATGAGGCTTTGTATGGTAGGCGGTGCAGGTCTCCAGTGGGATGGTTTGAGCCGGGCGAGGCACGATTGTTGGCTATAGATTTTGTTCAGGATGCCCTGGACAAGGTGAAGGTGATTCAGGAGAGACTTCGCACAACTCAGTCCAGGCAGAAGGGTTATGCGGACCGGAAGGTTCGTGAGTTGGAATTTATGGCTGGTGATCGGGTTTTGCTTTGAGTACCGCCTATGAAGGGCTTCATGAGGTTCGGGAAGAAGGGTAAGATGAGTCCGAGGTTCATTGGCCCTTTTGAGGTATTGCAGCGGGTTGGGGAGGTTGCTTATAAGTTGGCCTTACCTCCCAACCTAGCAGGAGTTCATCCGGTATTCCACGTTTCTATGCTCCGGAAGTATCACGGTGATTCGACTCATGTTTTGGATTTCAGCTCGGTCCACTTTGACAAGGATCTGTCATATGTTGATGAGCCTATAGCTACATTAGATAGGTAGGTCAGAAAGCTCAGGTCGAAGAATATCACCATAGTAAAGGTCCAGTGGAGGGATCATCCGGTCGAGGAAGCGACTTGGGAGACCGAGTAGGATATGCTGAGTCAGTATCCTCATCTTTTCACAGCTTCAGGTTTGTTTCTATACACGTTCGAGGACGAACGATTTTCTTAAGAGGGGGAGAATGTAACGACCCGGACGGTGGGTTTGAGAGTTAGCGCCCCGATCCCCTAATAATTGTTTCTCCCATGTATATTTATGCTATTGGAATTTGTCGGAGCGTTGAGTTGTGAAATTCGGAGTGATTTTGGACACATAGTCCTTACATGTGTGATTTAGCTTTAGAAATCGGGCCATAGTTAGAACTGTGTGAAGACGGATCCAGAATGGAATTTCGTCGACTCCGTTAGCTCCGTTGGGTGATTTCGAGGTTAGGATCATGTTCAGAATGTGTTTTCGAGGTCTGTTGTAAATTTAGACTTGAATTGGCGAAACTTAGAATTTCGGCGATTTCGGTCGATAGGTGAAATTTTGATATCGGGCTCGGAATGGAATTTCGAAAGAGACAACAGGTCCGTAATGTCATTTATGACCTGTGTGCAAAATTTGAGGTCATTCAGATGAGTTTTGACGTGATTCTGCATCGAATGTGGATTTTAGAAATTTCATAAGTTCTTAGGCTTGAATCTATGCATAATTGAGGATTTTTTATGTTATGAGAGGTGTTATTAAGGCTCGACTAAGTTTGAACGAAGTATTAGGACTAGTTGGTAAGTTTTGTTGAGGTCCCGGGAGCCTCGGGTGCTCAAACGGGCATTTTTGCCTTAAGAAATTTTGCTGGTTTTTTCTGGTTTTTGGAGCATCAGTTGTTGCTCAATGCGCTCACACAATTTGAACTGCGATCGTGTAGAGTAAGTTTGGGCCCAGAAATTTTTTTCAATGCGATTGCCATGAAGGGATCGCGACCGCATAGGTTTATTTGGGTTGGGCAGGGGGAATTAGTACTCTGCGTTCACATGGGCCTCGAGTGCGCACGCGTAGGGTCAGGCCCAGGGTAAATCGCGAATGCAATGGCCTGTGTGCGATTGCACAGTGCTTCATTTAATGTGAGTGTGACTTACCCAATGCGTTCATATCCCTTTGATCGCGATCGCACTTCACAAAATTTGGCCTGGGCAGAATATTAAAAACCCATTTCGAAGGTTTAGACCTTTTTTCACATTTTCGAATTTGGGAGCTCGGGAAGGGAGATTTTGAAGACTTTTACACCTGGGAAACTTGGGTAAGTGATTTCTACCTAACTTAGATCAATTTCCATGATTCCTAACTTAAATCTAGTCCTTTAATTCGAAATTTGGGTGTATGATTTGGGAAAAATTGGGTAAAGCCTCATAGGCCGAATTATTGAGTTTTGATTGGGATGTTGACCTCCAATTTGTGAGATTCTTATATGGTTAGACTCGTGAGTGAATGGGTGTCCAAAAAATATAAGTTTTACTCGATTCCGAGACATGGGCCCGGGGGAAGTTTTGGGCAAATTTCCTAATTTATCGTATTAGCTTCGAATTAATTAGCTATTTTGATTCCTTAAAGTGTTATTTACATTATGCAATCGAATTGATTAGATTTGGGCCACCCGGAGTCGGATACTCTTGGCAAGAGCGTGATTTTGGGTTGAGTAGAGCAGTCGAGGTAAGTGGCTTGCCTAACTCTGTGTTGGGGACTTCCCCTTAGGTGGTTTTGATATCGTTTTGTTATATGAGTGTCATGTACGTGAGGAGACGAGTGCGTACACGGGATATTGTTGCTAAAACTCCACTTTTTCCTTTCATGACATAAATCATTTATCCATTCACTGTTTCCTGTATTAATTGTGTAGTGTGGCTTAGGAATGAGCATGTCTACCTGTCTTACTTGAGTTACTACTATTTGCTACTATTTGTACCATGTTTAGGTTTATCCGTATTTGCTTGTGATTTACTTCTGAACTGCTTGAATACACTGTATCCGGATTGATTGCATTGCTTATTTAAATTGGGACTACGGACTAGATTCCGGGAGATTTCCCCTTGTAGTGCATAGCATATTTAAATTGGGACTACATATGAGATTCCAGGAGCTTTTCCCCTGTATTACATTGCATATTTGCTATTGAGGTATATGATATGCTGAGCCGAGGCTCCCCTTTACTATTTCTTTCATCTTACCATTTTTACCGTTTTCTCGTAGATTATTATCTATATCTGTTTAGATTTCAACTATTTTACTATAAACATCCAATAGAGCCTTAACCTAACCTCATCACTACCTGACTGGGGTTAGGCTTGGCACTTACTAGGTACCAATTGTGGAGTACTCATGCCGTATCCTGCGCATGTTTTCCATGTGCAGATCCAGGTACCAGTACACAACATTTTGGCTAGGAGTACTTTAGCAGCTGCCAAGAGACCGCGAGGTAATTTTGCCGCGTCCATAGAATCCCACGAGTCCCCTTCTACTCTAGTATAGATTTAGAAGACTTATACACATTTTTCCTTACTCAGTTGTATAGAGCTACATTAGTACAGAGCTTGTGATATTTGTGACGTTCCGGGTTTTGGGAAAGTAAAGTTGTAAATGCCGAGCGGCTAAGTTATATATTTTCTTCTCCTTTTCTACTTTATTGTTATGTTGTCTTATATTCCGCATGTTTTAGGCTTACCTAGTCATAGAGACTAGGTGACGTCACGAGACCATTTCAGAGGGAAATTCGGGTTGTGACACCTCGGTTAGACCCGAATGGATGAATAAAGGATTGTGCCACGTCCTCGGAAAATAGGCAAATTGTCCTACAAACTAGGCACCATGGAAGGCAAGCGACTACCAAGCAATCAGAAAATATCGAGGCTCAAACGCTATCATTTCTAAGGTATAACCTTCTCTCTTTTCATTTATGTTTTATACTAAATTATTGCAGGTGTTCGATTGAGAGGAGTCTAAGCACCCTTTAGCTCGAATACCTTGGGGTTTAAAGCATGTGTTGCACTCTTTTCCCCTTAGATCGGGTTTTATCCCAAATGGGTTTTACCGGCGAGGTTTTTAACGAGGCGACAAATATATGCTACCTGAGGAAAACTCAAAAAATATTCAAGACTTCTTTTCAATCATCCTCGAATACAGGGGGGCATCACCCTCGGAGGTTATCGTTTCGAAGGAATCAAGTTATGCCTAAGAGGGCCTCGATAAGAGAATGTTGTATTGGGCCAAACGGTCAAATAAACCATGGCCATGTAGAATAATCGAGCCTCCGAAGGAAAAAACATGTACACATATATCAAGTAATCGAAGAAGCCTCTTTGCTTATCAAAACGCTTTGTGCCTCAAAGAAGTTCACTGCTTTCACGTAAAATGGCTCAAGGGCCAAAAAATCTCGAACACTCGGGGACTGTCATCGACAGTCAGCTCATCTAGCCATCAAAAACTCGAATTCGTAAGACCTCAATGAGGTAACTTCGAGCTCGTAAGACCTCAGTGAGGCAGCATCGAATCTGTAAGACCTCAACGAGGCATGCCCAAACTTATAAGACCTTAAAAGAATAACCCTGATATTAAAGCGAAGGCTGTATTTTTGAACTTGTAAGACCCCTAAAAAGATATACCCTTGATAAAGACGCTGAGGTCATCTCACCCAGGGACTAAAGGCTACGGCCGAACATAAAGACTATGGTCATATTAAAAGGCTACGGCCAAATTAACGCGGCTCGGAGACTGTCTGACTGCCGCCATAAAACTAAAGGACTTCAAATACTTCGAAAATACTTCAAAAAAAACTGGTTAATCAGTCTACCCTCGACATAAGTAAAGGAGCTTCGATAATATCAGCTCCGAACAATGAAAAGGCTTCGAAATAATCAGCCTTCAATGAAAAGGCTTCGAAAAATCAGCCTTCGAGAAAACCTCACGATGCATTCAACTATCGTCACATATCGACTCATAATCAAGGTTCTTGTTCGAGTTGTCGAAGAGTCGGACGAACACAAAACATTCCAAGGCATAATTAAAACTTCAAAAGTCTTTAGCAAGAACGGGGGAAAACTATAGCCATATTAGAGGTCGAATCGACCCAATCTAAAAGAGCCTAAGGTCCAATATGTAAGAGACTAAGGGCCAACCTAAAGAGCCTAAGACCCAACCTAAAGAGCCTAAGGGCCGATCTAAAGAGCCTATGGGCCAAGTTGAAAGTAGCCTAAGGGCCAATGTGTCAAAAACCTAAGGGTCGATATGCCCGAGTCAAAACATAATTCGAGGACCGAGCCTTAAACGGTCAACTATTATCTATTATCAATTGTTCATCAAGGGTTTTTATTTTACGTCCAACATATCAGACTGATTATCAACAAGCATCAAAATTCAAAGACAAAAACAAAGACACAAGTGAGTTGGAAATTTATACAAAGAAACCGAAGGTTTTTTTAATATAATGATGGCACAAAGATACATTCACAACACTCCCATAGGGATCCCTTTACAGAAATCAAGAAAGAAAAAACTAGTCTAACTTCAGGAACTTAGTCTTTTCCCCCTCGGGGACTATGTCTTCATATTCTCCCTCGAGACCAGCTCCCTCACCGACCTCTTCCTTATTGTCTTCAGCATCAGAAACGAGTAACTTGGCGTCGAACTCATCTGCCTTGGCCTGCTCTATCTCCTCCGAGAGAAAGAATCCCTTTGCATGAATGTCCTCGAGGGTTTCCCTTCCGGATCTGCATCGGTCATACTCATTTTCTTCTTTGTCTATCGAAAGCCTCCTTCAGCTCCGCCCGAGCATCAGTAGCATCTTGTAGATAGATGGCCACCTTCTTATCGACCTTTACTTGGACCTCTTCGGTTTCAGTTCGAGCTTTCACAACTTTATCTTCATCTTCAAGAGATCGGTTTCAAGCTTAGCTATCTTGCTCTCCTAAATTGAATTACTCTCTCGAGCATTACATAAATGAATCTCGAGGGCAGAAACTTTAGCCAAAGCATTTTTCTGGCCGCAACAAGGACATCCACCCGTGCCTTCAATTCGTTGCACTCAGAATTGACTTGGTTAACTTCACCCCGAAGGCGTTCTAGCATCATGATCTCTCGTTGTAACTGAGACATCGAAATATTATTCCCCGAAGATGGGAGAGGAAGCCCAAATTCCTTCAAAATAGAAGTTACCTGCTTCTCAAGGTTGTCCTCATAATCATGACATCGGTTCAACTCCGATCGAAGGTGTATCAACTCTCTTGCCTTCTTATCACAAGAAGCCTGAGGGATTTCTCCCCGTTCGAGGACCTACGCAACTTGGCCTCACAACGAAGCAACTCAGCCTTATGTTTGTCAAAGGCCTACGAAAAAGAAGGCTCGGTTACAAAAGAGAAGAAAGTATGAAGGAAAAAGGTTATAATGCCATCTAAAAAACTCACCACATGACAGAGTCTCTGAGCCTCCTTGAAGGTCAAGTTTTTATCTACTGGTTCGACCTCGGCGGCCCCGGTAAAGCAACCCTGGAAGGGGTCATCCACTCGGGACTCCGCCTAATTTGGGCGACCTCTGGCTCTAAGCATTCCTCGTGGCATCTTCGGAGGAAGATGGGAATAATGGTGAAGGACCTGCTGTCTTGGCCTCAGGAAAACCATCTGAGGTCCCCTTCAGATTATTTTTTGACGCCTCACAACCAGCCTCCAAATCAGGGCCTTTGCCCCTCTTCTCTTTTGGAGTCTCTCCCTAGAGGCTAGGGGCCTCTAATCTAGCGGGCTTAACGGCCTCGGGAGGCCTCCTGGTCTGAGCCACCAACGTAGGGCCATCCTCTTCGGCAACGTCGTCATCCACAGATCGACCAACGAATATAAGATCTTTGTCGATTGCTGCATCCTCCTTGCACCTCCAGGCGGGTTTTGCTTCGCTGTAAATATCCTCATCCCTCGAGGATCCTTTCCTTTTGTTGTCTTTCTTTGGCTCTGAAGCCTAAGGTTCTTCCTTCTCCCCGAGAGGGGACAACCTCATCTCAAAGAACTCGCCGATGACTGAAACAGAGAAATTGATGAACATAAAGAGAATTATTCCTTAAAGAGGGGAACCGCATAGCACATATCGTTGTGTTTCTCCTCCCATTTGCCCTTCGACAAATCTCGCCACTTGTGTTTGCCGTAGATCGAAGAAGCTGCTATTTTGCGAACCCAGCCCGCGACATCGAGGAACGCATCTGGCCTACCTGGGACTACTGTGGGAGAGAAAAAAGAGCGTTTGTATGTAGTTTGGAAAAATTGAGAACGAAAGTGATAAAGTGCAACATATTACTTATGTTTGAAATTCCATTCCTCGAGGAATGGCAAGTACTCCGCAGGGATGATGTCAGCGGTCCTCACTCGAATAAACCGACTCATCGATCCTTGATCCCCGTCCTCGTTGTCACTGGCAAAGAGGGACTTGGTGGATCAGCGTCGTAATGTAATCAGACCACGTAAATTCAAAGGCCGGTACAACCAAATAAGGTGACCGAGAGTGAATTCAAGCTCAGCCTTTTCAGCAAAAAAACTTATCATCACCACGATCCGCCAGAAAGACGGATGGATCTGAGCCAAAGTAACTTGCTACTTTTGGCAAAACTCAAGCACTAGTCGGTTGAGGGGACCCAACGTAAAGGGATACGTATACACGTTCAGAAACCCCTCTACATGGGCCGTAATATCCTCCCCCCGAGAGGGTATCTGCAGTACCACTTTTTCTCCCATCCACAGTCTTTCCTCACAGCCTCAAGGTATCTTTCCTTGATTGACCGAAAGTGCCACGATGCATGTTCCCGACGACCAGGGACATTGGGGGGTCTCTCTAGCATAAAGTCTTTCTTCAACATGAAGCAGTCCGAGATTAGTTCGCTAAGTGCTGGCGATGTACCACCGGCCGTGCACGATTCAGAGATGGGGCTCCCCTCTTTTTGATGACGGATTTGGATATGGTAGCCATGATTTCTTTAAAACAAGAAAGGGGAGATGAAAACTCTGGCGAAAGCTTTAAACTAATATGGCGGAACTGGTGGAGAAAAGGAGCTCTATAGAGAATGGTAGTTGCACAAAGAGGTAACGTTCTCAATGAAAGGGAAAGTAAATATATATAAGGGAAAGGCAGCGACAATTCATTAATGTTGATAACCAACCAGCTGTGACAAAGCAATTATGACTTTTGGGGAAGTAAACCATCGGGTCGCTTCGGTCACTTCACGGTTATGTCATGAGAATGACGTCATCACACGGAGTTTCGAGGGGTCGAGGATTCAAATCGATTTCTTACCAATACGTCCAAAGAAAGGTATATGATTGAAGTCAGAACAACCCGATTGTAAGGGTATCTTCTACTCCCAGGCCGAGCTCGAAGGATTTGAAACAAAGTTCGAGTTCATTCTTTGCGTGAACATCAAAACACGGAACATTAAAGACATTAATACAAAGTAAGAGTGAAACGAGAAGATTTTTTGTATTCCAAAAGGTATATTTACATGAATACATTTACAAAATCTCTCACACAGAGCCCTTACCCCAAAAAAAGAAGAAATAAAAAGAACAAAAAGAGGGCCTAATCTTCATCTTCACTGCTCTCCGAGCCGCTAGCAGAACCCTCGTCAGAAGTGGTCAGTACTGTCGAATCCTCTATCAGGGCCTTAGCTTCCTCGATCTCGGTAGAGAGGTCGAAACCCTTGGCATGAACTTCCTCAAAAGCTTGCTTTCGAGCTTCTAGCCGAGCATGGACGAGGGCACGAGTCATCTTGAGCTCGACCTCTTCAGATATCTCCCTGGCTCGAGCATTCACTGCAGCTTCATCTTCCCGGTATGAGGAGATGAGTGCGTTGGCTTCAGACTTGGCTGTGAATAACGCGACAGCCGATTCGGCATGAAACGCTTTAAATTTGTGGCCCTTCTCTTTCGTGCCTTGAAGAAGATGATAGGCTGAAGCTAGCTCCTCTTGATTAATGTCCTTCTCAGAGGACATACGGTCCATGCCCCGCTTCAGTTCGAGGATCTCGGCATCTTTGGACACAATCTCTTCCCGAGCTACCCTGCTAGGTCATCTTTCAGCTTGATCTACAAAAACCAAGTCAAATTGTTGAACGGTGAGTTATGAAAATGGAAAGCAAACCATCGAAGGCTAAGCTACTTGTTCGATGAAGTTGGCCCGCTCTGGATCACTTTCTCCGAGCTTGCTCGAAGGTCATTCATATCCTCTTCCCGTCGGGCATATAGAGTTTTTAGCTCATTTTATTCCGACTTGAGCTTCCCAAACTCCTCCTCACAATGAGTCAGCTCGGCTCATAACTTGGAGAAGGCCTGGTCGTATAGCATCGTGACCTGTAGCACAAAGGAAAAAAGTTAGAAAAACGAGAATAAAAACTCAAAGCACAAATGTTATATCAAGAAAATACCTGTTTTTGGAGTTTCGCAACCTCCTCAAGAATAATTGGGGCATCGAGGTCAAGCTCCTATTCAACACCGGCAAAATAATCTCCAAATATATCAATCTCTCCCTGGGATTCCCCAACGTCAGGAGCTTCCCTGTTCTGGGCATCCCATATTTTTCCTGGAGAAAACGACGGGCGTGATGGAAGATCACCTATGATAACAACCTCAATCAGGACTTCCTCTCGCTCTCGAAGAGTTTCAGAACTAGGTCCCTCGAACTTACCGACCAAGTGCCCATCAGCACGAGATGTATCCTGCTCGATGGTCGGCTCGGGGACTTCGTTCAAACCCTCCTCGAAGATCTCCTCAATCCGAGGTGGGACCGTATCAGCCACCCCTGACTCAACAGTCTTTTTCTCGACATCCTTCGAGGCATCGACACTTCGTTTTCCCCGAAGTACCTGTGGGAAATCGTCATCGTCTTCATCTTCAGCACGAAGACTCTCAGCAACTGCCGGGGTTAAGGCCGTCATATCAGCCCTAGGATTTCGATTTTTGACTCTCTTTAGTTTCAGAGACCCCGCCGGCATCTCCTTATTTCTCTTCTTATCTTTGGCGGGTTTTTGGGCCTCAACTTCACCAGGTGGAGGCCGCCTCATCAAAGCAGCTTCTCCAAGGCCTGCGTAAGCTAAAACAAATCAAGTATACCACCAAGGAAGCATTTAGGGGAATCGAAAATAGCTGTGGTAAAATCTTACCGTGATTCTTGGCTTCCCATCGAGTTTTAGCCAAGTCACGCCAAACGCGCTTAGAATATAGGAATATAGAATATAATTATCGTACCCAGCCCGGGAGGTCTTTGACAGCATCAGGGTACCAATCAACGGATGCGCTGTCAGAAAAGAACAAGTTCAGAAGGGAAAGGAAAGCATTCAATTAACGAAGCATAATTCGATGAATCGACACTTACGACTCATATTCCACTCCTAGGGAATGGAATTTTCTCAGCGAGGATTAGGTCCGAGGTCCTGACTCAGACAAAGAGGCTCATCCACCCTCTATCTTTGGCCTCATCAATGTTGGCAAAAAAGACCTTCGAGGCTTGACGTTGTAACTTAATTAGGCCACCTCAATAAAGACGAGCTCTATACAGTCTAATCAGGTGGCCGAGGGTAAAAGGCACCCCCTCGACCATGTTTGAGAAATATCTTATCAGATAGATGATTCGCTAGAAAGAAGGATAGATTTGGCCGAGTGTCACTCGATATTGTCGGCAAAAATTGAGGATCACTGGATCTATTGGCGGCGAAGAAAGGTCCACTGGACCTAAGGTGAAGGGATATATGTACACGCTAAGAAAGCCAGCTTTGTAGGTAGTTATAGATTCTTCAGATGAAGGGATTTCCACTTGAACCTCTTCCTCCCAACGGCAATCGGCCTTCACCTTTTCAATATAGGTCACCAGACTGATATATCGAGACATGGGCTCGCATCGTCCCACTATCGAAGAAGGTTTATCAATCTTAAAATCATATGATGTTTCATAGGGCCCAGAGATGCACTCCTCAACATGAGGAGGTACTACTTTTTTGCTCTTAGACGAGCATGAAGAAGAAGGGGCTTTCTCTTTTTAGGGACCGCATTAGAAGTTTTGTCCATGACTATGGTAAAGTTTTAGAACAAGAAGAAGAACTAGTGAAAAAATGAACGCAGAGAAGGGATTAAAGCATAAATTGTTAAATGAGGATTTAAAGATGTTGTAAAGGGTAAAAGTATGAAAGGTGAAGGATTTAAATATTTATAGAGGTCCTCTAAGCGTATTGGAGGAGTTGAGAGGGCGGCCAATAGCGGTTCGTAGGTTTTTCGAGAACCGTGTTGACATGACCTCTGTGCAACCTTTCTATCACATCAATTGCTGAATTCACGTGGCTGATGTCACAGAGGGGATATCGAAAAGCCAAGAATTCAAAATCATTTCTTATCATTTCACTTTATGAAATGCGGGGACTATCTGTATACGGTCAAAATTAGGGAAGCCCGATTTTAGGGCCTCTATAGCATTTCCAGTCCGGTCTCGAGATGTACGAAGAAGAGCCTGAGGCTCGACCCCGAAGTGCTCCCCTCGAGAGGGTATATCGAAGACTCATCACAGCATACCTCGAGGCAGTACAAAAATGGATGACCGTCATGGAAAGGCGGGAAATTCCCAAGGATCCATGGTTATAACTAACAAGTTCTGCGAGAAATAGTACAAGTCTGTACTAAGCCATTGTACAGTTGTACCAATAGCATTTCTTTGTCATAATTAGACATGTACTATGTTGGGATTTCCCCCTTCTATATAAATGAGACCCTGTCATTTTGTAACACACATGAATATTGACTGCATTAGAACATTCTCTGTTTTTCCTTTCTAACGTGCTCAACAATTACTCTACAGCTTTATTGTTCTTCCCTTATTATACTNTTGACGGTCATTATGGAAAGGCGGGAAACTCCCAATGACACATGGCTAGAGATGATAAGGTCTACAAGAGATAGTACAAGTCCGTACTAAGCTGTTATACAGCTGTACCGATAGCATTTCTTTGTCATAATTAGACATGTACTATATTGGGATTCTCCCCTACTATATAAAGGGGATCCTTATCCTTTTGTAACACATGAATAGTCACTGCAATGGAACATTCTCTGCTTTTCTTGTCTAACGTGCTCAACAATTACTCTATAGCTTTATTGTTCTTCATTTATTATACTCCATTTATTGTTCTTTATTTATTATCCATTATTAACCGCAAAAATCTACCCTCGAGGCCCCCCGATATCACTGTTTCTTCATTCGTTGTTCATTATTAATTGCTGTAATCCGACCTCGAGGACCCCAGTTAAGCTCTACATCCATCTGTATTACATACGGCTACCATTATGCCTTTCAACCTGCATAAGGCTACCATTCTGCCTTCCGATGTTAAGCTCTACCTCTATCTGCATTCGCATTATTGCATAAGGCTACTATTCTTCCTTCCGAGTCTAAGCTCTGCCTCCAATTTACTTTTCAAGACTAATGCTATCTCAAGCACTATCTATTTAACTTTTTCTACGGGCTAAGCTCTGCCCTTCGGTATGCAAGAATAAGCTCTGTCTTGTCAGCATCATATTATTGCATCTCATGGGCTGAAATATCGCCAACCTGTCCAAAGGCGTCATCGTTCGGAGGCACCATCTTCATAGCCCGAGAACATCATGTCATGGCCTGAGGATCTCTTTCAATATTTCGCATATCATTATTCAAAAGCGTCATGGTTCAGAGGCACCATCCTTATCGAGAACATCATTTCATGGCCTGCGAATCCTGCATCAAGCTACCCATGGCCCAGGACATCATGGTCCGAGGACGTCATCCTTAACCGTCCAAAGACATCATTCATGGTCCGACGGGAATTTGCATCACGTTTAAATTACGCACCATACATGCTTGTATCGTTATTTTGCAGGTAATCTGGCGATCAACAACCGTCTTGGCAGGAGAGGTTCCGCTCCAGTTCTCCTAACCATTCCTATAAACGATTTATTCACCCAACCCTATGCGTTGCATCCGTTCTTGTAATACTTCATCGGTATACTTCGCCGATGACTCCTGAACTACATACGGCCTGATTCCTGTAAAACCGGGGATATGTAGGCAACTCAGAAACCAGAGTGCAGCCTAAACCTCTTCAAACCGCTTCACTCGGTCAAAATTGGCCATCTTGTCTTTACCCGACAACTCTTTCATCCTTCCCGGGTAAAGATGGGCAACTGTTGATACACAATTTTTCCTCAAATTATTTTTAAATTTTGCATATATACCTTCAAAATCACTTTTTATAATAATTGGTATTTTTCCATAATTTCCCATATTTTATTAATTTAATTTTTCTAATTTATTCAATACTGTATGTCCAATAACTATTCATAAATTATATTACAAATAATTTCAGAATATTTCCTAGCTCAATATATCATTTTTAATCCTATTAGGATTTAATTATTTCACAAATTAGCTAATTTGGTATTATTTGGCTATAATTACAATAATTGTGCAATTATAGCCTAATTACACATTTTATACCATTTTAATTCAATAGTTAGTCATTTTATATTTTTTATATTAATTAATTACCTTAATTACACCTATTTAGCATTAATTACGTTTTGTGTAACTATTAGCTATTTTTATTAATTATTTATCTATTTAATTGGGTATTTAACAATTAGACCTTCCTATTTAAATTATAGCCCAATTTAATTCAATTTCAGTCTATTGAAACCAGCCCAAACCCCCCAACTAAATCGGTCCAATACCCTGGCCCAATCCACTAAAGATACCCGGTCAAGACTAGATTTGATCTTGACCGTTGATCGATTTTGATCAACTGTCCGGATTCAACCTTCCTTAATTAAACCTAGGTAACTACCCCCTCTCCCCCGTCTCTCATTTCAACTCCCCTCACACTCATCTCTCTACTCTCTCTCTATCTCCATGTTCTCTCTAGAACCTTCCCGTCTCTTCATCTCCGATGGACACTGTCCACCTTCTCCGGTCACTTCCCCCGCCGGAAACCATGGCTTCTCATCATCTCTTGGCCCTTGCTTCACCCCACGCCGGTCTAATGATACCCTGAGGCCCTCAAGTGAACCTGGAGTGGTTCAACTCCTCCCATGGTCCCTGATGCCGTTTTCCGGCCACCTCCGGTCGTCTAAGTAAGATCTGTGACTTTTCCAACTAAAGTTGGTGACATCTTTAAGGTTTTCTTGTTTCTCTGAAACCCTAACTCCTAATATTTTCTGATTTCCTTTAGATCTGTCTTAGATCTATGTATATTATGAAGCTTTTTACATATTTCCTTCAGAAAAAAAACCTTCCTATTTCTAAATGATATGTCATCTCAAAATTAGGGTTTCATAACCCCTCTTTCAAAAAACGATTCTTTTTCTTCCGCTTTTAATATCATTCTGTGTTTCTTTATATGATTCAACGATTTATTTGAAGTTTTCTTTTCATTTTAACTTATTATACTGAAAACCCTAGGTTTTCCTAAATTCTAAGTCTATTTGTGACTGATGTGTTCGTTTAAATGCATGAACTCCTATTTCTCATAAATGTTTAAGTTCTCTGTGATTTTACCATATTTTTGCTCATTAGGGTTTCTGATTACGTTCTCTTTTGCTTATATCGTGCGTCCAGTTTAATCCCTTTAGTGTTGTTGCTTTGTCTCTAAACCTATGTGATTTTGCTACTATAGTCACTAGGGTTTTTTTTTACTATTTAATTCTCCCTGCTCGTTTAATTGTGTGCTAGCCTCGAACCCCTGATTCTGTGTAATTCTTTACCTTGATATGCTTTTGCTTGCCTATTATCCTATTATTTGCCTAATTGATTTTTTGTTCCTAACTCTCTGCAACGTTACTTTGTTTGCACCCCCGATTCCTTGAGATTTGAAAAGCGTTACTGATTTCTTATGGGATGTTCTTACTGACTTCCGACTTTATTTTCTAACCTTGTTACATAATTGATTGGTTGTTAATTGATTATTATTTCCTTAATTGATATCTTCTGAACCTAGTCCTAATTGCTTACTTGAATTGGGTTGAAATTGTTTCCTTATATGTATAAGCACTTTCCTTAATTATTTTTTACCTACTAGCCGTTTGAGTTTAACCCCTTCAATTAACGGGGTACCTAATTACCTACTATACTTACACTATCTGAATATTCCTTTAAGCTATACATGGCCTCTTTCCTTATTTTGTTACCCATCATTTGAACAATTCCCTTTATTATGGGGATACTTGTACTGATTGTGTATTGATTGATACTCAGTCCCACAATCACTGGTTAATTCTAATTTTTACCTTATTTTCCACCCAGCTTTCAAACTATATATACTATATTCATTCATTAGCAAAGACACACAGACACGAACTAATATGTGCAACTCTCTCTCACACAACTAAAACTTGCTACTCTCTCTATTCTCTCTTCTGTGCTACTTGCTACTACTCTAAGTTAAACGGCTGCAAGCCAAGGCTAACTACTGTGCATCTCCTATTCTCTACTTTGTGTTACTGCTTTCTGCACCCTACTGGTATGTTCTAATTTAGAGTTCAGTCTTCAAACCAATATATTTTATTACTGTTGCAATTTGTTTCTAATCTATTTTTATTTGCTATTCTGTTGTTTGACATGTAATTAAAATCCTGAATTCCCTCTACCTGTTAAGTTTTATTTTACTTGTCATCGACCAACATGTTTCTGTACACTTAACATCTGTTTTTTATGTGAATCCCCATGATTAATACATTGGTTTGGTCATGGTCTTAGTTGTTTGGTGTTGACATATTAACCTAATCTGACACTTCATTTTACCCTGATCCTCATGAACCCTTAGGAACTTCTGATTGCATGTCTATATGTGCTTCTGCCTGCTACATGCCTACCCTTACTTGCTCTATATTTTTCCCTCAAATCCCCTCACCCCTTTTTGTGATTGTTGGACCATTTTGGGTCCTTTATGATGATGGCTTTGCTTATGTTCTGAGATGGGTGTTCTTTCAAACTATTTTCACCAGTTAAACCTTTGTTATGAAAAAAAAAACATTTCTTTCACTAAGTCTCTCTTTCTCTCAAAACTGTTTCAAAACTGTTTCTTACTTAAACTCCTTCAATACTATCAAACACTCTCACTATACTCTTAGATGTTAGGTTTTGCCCTTTTTGTGTGAGCATTGCTTAGGGATCCTTGAGCTCCCTCTGAACTTTGACACACAAGAGCTGGCCTTTCCACACTGCACTTACTCCATCTTAGCTATGAAATCTGGGTGTGAGCACGACCCGGGAGCCCTTGAGGTCCTTAGGGAACTCTGACACACCCGGATTATGATAAAGGTTGTGAAACAATACTTGGCACTAAGGACCTGGAGACTTGGGCCTATTATGAAGGCTCCATATAGTTAACTTCTTTCTTTTCTTATTTCCATTATGTAATTTGTGCCAATGGTTTGTAATAATTATTGTAAAAAACTCTTTGGGGATGGATAGTGAAACGGGAGGGTTACTACGCATGTTATAGTTATTAAAGGGTAGAAAACATGTCCTTAGGTTTATATTCTTGATTGCGCAATAGAAACCATGTTTAAGATTCATGCATGCAATAGAAACCATGCCTTTTAGGTCCCATGTCTATTGTTTTCAGCATATGCATTCTTATATCGCTTATAAATTTTTGTGTTAAAACATGCTAATAATTAGTACTTTGCCATTATGTAATACGCTGCCATGTACACTTAGAAATCCTGTTTATAGGATAAATAACGGCAACAAAACTACTGTTATGTGATACCTATCATACCAACATGTTCTGAAATATAACCTAGAAATCCCGCCTTAGGATAAATGTGTTAACAAAACTGCAATCATGTCTTACCATGCCTACGCACTTAGAGATAGGTATACAACATTAAACACTATCATCTATGCTATTCATGAAACTGTGCATAATGCTATGATGTGCACTTAGAAATCTTGTTTAAGTCATTATGCAACTTGTTATAGGATCGTGTTCAATTAACTACACTTAGCCTAAAAATAGATATGTAAAAACAATCACCCTGTTCTAATAAATTAGCAATCAGTCTTTGAATATTTGTAACATTTAGAATTGCATGTTATTAGGTATAAAAATCTAGAATTATTAATACGGTTGAGTAACTGTTGCATGTCATCCTATACCTAGGCAAGCCTTAGGCAATCGACTTTAAAATATAACCAGAACTGTCTTTGTGATTATGTTTAACTATCAGCATGTTAAAAGATTAGGACTTCCTCTCTGAGTTATGTAATGAATCTGCCTCTGCTATTATCACTTAGACACCATGCCTAGGATCTGAATCCGGGCCTTAATTGTGTATGAGACAAGCTATTTATGTGTACTGTGTGTGGAGGAATACTTGAGCCTTTATATGCTTTCCATGCTTTTCCCCTATCTGCAGTCCTACTTGTTTATTATATTTCGCCTTAGCATTTTCACCTTTAAAAACATGAGGTTCTTCCTAGCACCTCTCTTATAGGATAGAAGTCCCAAAATGCTCCGGGACTGATAGGAAAGGGACGGGTAAAAACATGCAATATAGTTCGTGACCAACACGTGCTTTAGTTATCTTCACGGGGTGGGAAAGGGTAGAATATGAACATGATGACCGGTGCGCTAATGCCACGTGTAGCCCCTGTTTGAGGAGTGTCATACCGGGTATTGCATTGATGTAATCCATATTATAAACAAACCTAGGACATCTTTTTAATCTTCATAAAGTGTGCTTAGATTGTAATTCTCTTAAAAAGCTAGTTTCTCATTAATTGTTCTTCAAACATCTGTACTTAGACTTAAATCCCCTATTATGTGAGCCATATTTGTCTTATTTGCTAAACTGTACAAATTCACAAAAAAGCTGTTTGGCCGGGAACCACACTTGTGGATCCTAAGGGGTGCCTAACACCTTCCCATTAGGATAATTTCAAGCCCTTACCATGTCTTTGGTTATCAACGTAGCTATAAATGAACCCCTTTGGTGCCCTAACACACCTCAAAATCGTTAGGTGGTGATTCTTCAAAATCCAAAACTCCTTTCCCAAAAGGAACGAGTTGTCTCAACCAAATGTCATAAACCCGATTTCGCGAGCAAAAGGGGGCGCGACAGCATGGCGACTCTGCTAGAGATATTAGGCTTTTACCATTTCAAACTGCCGTGTGAATTTGTACCTTTGCTTTGTTTGATATTTGCACCCTTTCCTCTTCCCCTTTTATGCATTTAACCATTTATTTCTTTCAAGTATTATTCTTTCCCAAAAACAAAACTGACATGTTTCTTTGTTTCCCCTGGTAATCGTTTTAAATCACAATTGTTGTATTTACCGCTTTCTTAACGTGCAAATACATGACAACATGATTTTAATGTTTATTTATTGCATAATCATGCTCAACATCATACTCCACTCGTGCCAAAACAAATCCTATAGCAACACTTGATGAGTGGTTGCGCCCTTCCTATATCATTACCCCCTAAATTCGGAAAGGCTTATTTGCGGTAAAACTAGTCGATCAGCGGTGCAGTCGACGATTCTGTGCCTTTCCCTTTTGAGTTGTCCTCTCAAGGGTACCAGTCTAAAACCTCATAAAAACCTTACTCTGTTATGTTGTTGCATGCATCATGGTCAAACCTAGCCAAGCTAAAGTGTTTTCCGCACAATAGATTTTAAGATAGCCTTGTCCAAAAGTCCACTGGGTTTCCCTAAACCCAAACGGACATCATCACGTTCTATGCATTTATTTGGAGAACTAAATGCTTCATGCTAATTGTTGATATTAAATAGTCGAGTCTGGTGGGGGTAAGGGCCTAACCTTGTTTGCCTTGCAGAAATATGAGGCACGAAGTCCCCAGATTCGGCATGGTCTCCAATATCCACCCAAGACTGCTGAGTTGGTGGGAAGATCTATACTCTAGTGACAAAGCCCTCGTCAAAAAATATCTGGGTAATCTACCATCTCTCCTGGAGATCCAGCCTAAAGACATGATAATAGAGGCTTTGGGGATTACGAAAGGGTCGTGTTCCGCTTCGGGGACATTTAAATGACACCTTTGCTAGAGGAGATAGGGGGACTGGCCGACCTAGTGTGGGAAACCCCGGGGTTGCTAATGCCTGAGAACCGCACAGGCAAGGGTTTCCTTTAAATGATGGGTTTCAAGAAGAATGCAGAACTGGTATGCTTAAAAGAATCGTACATCCCTTTTGACTATTTGTACGAAAGGTACGCTCACAGGAAATCATACCGTACCTATCATGACGAGTTCTCCATCACATCCTTGGGACACATCCATCGAAGGGTATTCATATTCATGTTTTGCTTCTTGGGTCTGATCGTGTTTCCAATGAAGAAAGAGGGAATCCATACTAGGCTGGCTATGGTAACCAAGATCCTAATAGAGGGGATTGGTGGGCAGACATTCAGCATTGTACCCATGGTCATTGCAGACATATACCGAGCCTTGGAGAAGTGTTAACGAGGAGCGAGACACTTCGAAGGATGCAATCTACTACTTCAGCTTTGGCTCATGGAACATCTCCAAAATGGCCAATACCGACAAGAAGCTCATCGAAGGGTCTGGGATGACCACATCGCTTTCCACCATCCAAAACGAATGAATTACATCCCCGACATGTTCGCTCAGCCTGAGAATGCCAAAGGATGGGTTGAGCTCTTTGATAATCTAACTGAAGAACATGTTCAATGGATGTTTGAGTGGTTTCTGACAGAGGAGTTCATCGCTCGGTCCAGAGATGCACAGTTCCTGATACTGATTGGTTTAAGAGGAACATACCCTTACGTCCCTCTTTGAGTTATGAGCAAGCAGGTAGGAAGCAAGTCATACCTAGGGTCGACAAGATGAGCCATCTTCGATCTAACTTCCAAAATGATGATAGTCCTCACAAGTGCCAAGCCCAGCACATGTGGCACTGCAAGATCGTAATGGAGAAAGACACCATTGATCCAGACAGATATCATGCCAGTTGTACCCCTTTCTATTCTGGTTGGTTGGAAGACAATTGGGATGGTCTGGGCAAGCCAAGGTTCGTTCAAGGCCACATGATTGTAGATGAAAAGGCCGAGGCGCAAGTCAAATACAACTAGTTGCGCAAAAGGATCCGGGAATGTGAGAGAAAACACCGCGAGATACATGAGTCCAACAAGAAGCTGATTGAGGAATGGAAAGATATGGCTATCAGCACCAACAAGAGGTTGGGATACTTGGAACGAGGCATAGTCGAGCTGGAGGAAAAATTCCTCAAAAGGGTTGAAGACTGTCAAAAGGCTGAAGGGACCGAAGGTGGACATTTAGCCAGAGCATACCTGTTGCTGGACTTTTGCGAGTTGGGGAAGATGTTCTAGGGAAGAAAGAATGCCGAGTCTGAGGAAGGTCCTTCTGGGACCAAGTAGATAACAATATCTTTCTTTTGCTTTATCGATGTAATAAGGCCAATGGCCATTAGTGAAATTTACTTCCTGTTTATTTAGTGTCGTTTTGGGATTCGTCTATTTTTATCAATAAAATGAGGCATTTAGCATTTTAATTTCTCCAAGTCAACTTGTCGCTAGGCCTAACTCAGGCACAAAGAGGTTCCCAAATTAGGACACGCTTTACATTCCTGCACTATGTGTTTAAATACTGCAATACCTTTTCATAATCCTCACTGACTTGATTACCTTTTGTTTTTGTTTTGTTTTCTTTCTTTTATTTCCCTCCATAAAGGTTAGTTCGTGCACTCTGGCATCATCAGCTTATCTCACAAGATCCAGGGGCCCTCCATCCACTCCTCCTCCTAGTCCTCCTAAAGTCAAGAATAAGGGCAAGAATAAAATGGAAGATTTAAACAACATCAGGAAGGAGAACGCAACTGAACGGGTAGATGCCACTGATGGCCAGGGTATTCGGGTTCCAAATAAGAACATGTCACAAACTGAACAGAAGTTACTAAAATTCCAGGAAGAACTTGATCAGGTTCGAAATCTGGCAAACCTGTCATTCTTCCTCAACGCCCCAGACGTCCACTTCCCTAACTCTCAAAACCCTACACCTCCTCAGAATGTCCTAAAACAGCAGAATCATCCCGCACATCGCCATCACGCTACTTCACCAAAGAACCAGTGTAACACCTGCCATACCCCAAATAACACTCCACTACTTATCCCAGAACCTCAAAACTCCACAAACGACCATTGTCACACCCATGCACAACAATCATATATACATGGAGACCATGCCACACTCCACTCCACCTATCCCATACACACCTGAGTCTGATGAAAAGGACATGCTTATCAAGAACTTGGCCGAGGAACTTAGGAAGTTGACCAGCCGGGTTCAAGGCGATGAGGGAATCAAGGGAGTCGAAGGGCTGAATTATGAGGACCTCTGCATACAACCTGATGTCGAACTTCCCGAGGGGTACAAACCTCCGAAGTTCGAAATGTTTGATGGTACATGTTATCCAAGGGTCCATCTGAGGACTTATTGTGACAAGCTGGTTTGAGTAGGGAAGGATGAAAGGATCCGCATGAAGCTATACATGAGGAGTTTGAAAGGAGATGCATTGTCTTGGTGCATCAGCCAAGATCCCAAGAAGTGGTCAAAATGGGTGAGCATGGAATCTACTTTATGGACAGGTTCAGATTTAATACATAGAACGCGCCAGACGTGTTCTATATTCAGAATTTGAAGAAGAATCCCGCAGAGACATTTTGCGAGTATACTACTCGTTGGAGGTCCGAAGCTGCTAAGGTCAGACCCGCCTTAGAAGAGGAGCAAATGAACAAGTTCTTCGTCCGGGCCCAAGACCTGCAATACTACAAATAGTTGATGATGATTGAGAACCAAAAGTTCTCCGACATTATCAAATTAGGTGAACGGAATGAAGAAGGCATTAAAAGTGGCATGGTCACGAATTTTGAAGCCTACAAGCTACAATAAGGCTTTATAGTCCAGTGGTGTGTCCAAGAAAAGGGACGTAGGAGCTGTGATGGTTGCACAAAGTGCCAAATCCCCACTCAAATACCAAACTTACCGAACACCTCCACTCACATATCAACCAACCCCAAATTGCCAAGCACTCTCACCCTCATACGAAGCTCCACCACTAACTTATGAATCATATCCACCACCTACATATCAACCTACTTCACCCAGATACTCCCAACCCGCTTCTGTCTACCACACTTATAATTCCCAGCCATCCCATTATCAATCACCCCCTGCACGCCAAAACTTCCCTAAACCTCGTCCTAATTTTGATCGCAGACCTCCAAAACAGTATACTACCATCGCTGAACCCATCGACCAGCTGTATGAGAAGCTCAAAGTTGCTGGTTATGTCACCCATATCCCTGCTGCAACCCCTTAGAATCCTTCTCAATGGGTTAACCTAAACAAATCATGTGCATACCACTCCAACATGAAAGGGCACACCATAGATGAATGCCGCTCTTTGAAAGACAAGATACAGTCCTTGATTGATAACAAGATCATTATGGCAAAGGAGCCCGCTCCGAACGTCCGCAACAATTCTCTGCCATAACATAAGGGTGGAGGTATCCACATGATTGAAATAGAAGATGACTGGGATTCTGAGGGATCGATCGAGTTGATCGTAGAAGGCGATAACCCAAAGAAACCAGCAATCACTCTCAATCCGATCATAGTCCAGATTCAACCGTCTGGCGATGTTGATATAAATATGTTCATACCTCTTGAGTATGAAGCAGCGCCACCCGCAAAGACACTGGTACCAATTGAGGTTGAATTTGTGTCTCCGAAAAATGCACCCGCACCATTTGAGGTTGCAGTCTAGCCACCCAAGGCACATGTTCCATTCGAAGTGAGGATAGCCGCGCCAATCCCAGTGGCGATGTCAACCACGCCACCCTTCTATACGAATGTTGTACCTTGGGACTATACAGCCGAGGCGAGAAGGAAAGGCAAGGTCAAGACCGAAGAAGCTGTTGTCGCACAGGGTATGACGAGAACCGGTAGAGTCTATACCCCTGAACATCTGGCCGAGTCAAGAAATCCGGCTCCAATCGGCCTCCCCTTATTAAGACAGGTCTGGACGACCTTTGGAGGAAGGTACAGGCCAAGGAGTACTCAGTCATTGACCAATTGAACAAGACGCCAACACAAATATCCATTCTCTCTTTGCTGCAGAATTTTGAAACGCACATGAGTGCTTTGTTGAAGGTGTTGGATGAAGCATATGTGCCAAACAATATCACCAGCGGGGAAATGGCCAGGTGCTGGAAAAGGCACAAGATTACTTTTCATGAAGACGAGCTTCTATCTGAAGGGCTAGGGCATAACAAAGAACTGCACATCACCGTGCAATGCGAAGATTATTTCATCACCAGCATCCTGATCGATGGAGGATCCAGTCTTAACATATGTCCACTGATAACACTCAAGAAGTTGGGTAAAGGACTGAATGAGATAAATGGAGAAATCAATGTGAAAGCTTTCGACGGTTTTCATAGGTCCACCATTGGTGAAATTAGTCTGTGCCTGCAAATGGGGTCGGCTTGGTTCGAGGTCGATTTCCAGGTAATAGATGTGCCAGCATCTTACAATTTGCTATTGGGACGGCCATGGATCCATGTTGCTGGGGCCGTAGCATCAAAACTGCATCAGGATGTGAAGTTAGAATGGAATCACCAGAAAGTGATCATTTACGGTGACGGTAGCAACCCTATTTACAGCCGCCAGACTATTCCGGCAATCGAGGGATGAATGAAGCTTGGTGGAGAAACTTACCACCACATCGAGAGGGTCAATGCTATCAACAAAGACAAATGGTGGGATAGTAAAATCGAGAGTATACTAAGCTGGAGTGGGTACGAGCCTGGCAAAGGGCTCGGCAAGAACCTCCAAGGAATCTCCAAGCCTATCAAGATCAAAAGCCATGGCACTACTTTTGGGTTGGGATACGAATATACTTGGCAAGAGTACGACGACTGGTTGCCACCATGGCGCGGTCCTTACTACCCTTTGGAGCAGCCAATATCGCATCTGGAGCAGACCTTCCAATAGGCCGACATTATTTATGGATCAGATGAAGAAGAAGCACTTGCAACAATGAGGAACTTTTTTTTGGAGGACAGTGATATGGACTGTTGTGTTATTCTCGAGGAGGAGGGGGAGGAAGGCCTTTCTATACAGGCGGTGAGCAGAGGGTCATGCCTCAAGAATTGGACCATCAGGACAACCAAATCCTGACGAGCCTCAGGGTAGCAAGGCTAAAACAAGCATTATTCACTGTTTTATTTTGCTAAATGATTTTTCTTTTCGCATTCTTCATATCCCGCAATAAGATCTTCAATGTTCAAAACAATTATTCAGTTTATCAAAAGCATTTTAA
This sequence comes from Nicotiana undulata, assembly GCA_005239495.1. NCBI lineage: Eukaryota > Viridiplantae > Streptophyta > Magnoliopsida > Solanales > Solanaceae > Nicotiana > Nicotiana undulata. Next base: position 31,877 of record ML245711.1, on the reverse strand, counting down.
TTTTCTTATGAATCAAATATTTATTGCTATCATTTTGCTCTCATTACTTGACCTATACAACATTAATATTACTTGTCGTGATAAACCAATGACTGTGAAATGCAATGAGACAATGCGACAAACGGACATTGATTCATAAGAAGATGACGTACCTGACGAGATTGTCAAAGAAGTTGAGAATTTTGAGAACAGACCTAAGTCCAACCTGGACGAAACCGAAGTTGTTAACTTGGGAGATTCAGAAAACATCAAAGAAACACGAATCAACATTCATCTGTCACCATCAGAAAAGAAGGAATACACAGATTTTCTAAAGGAGTATGAGGACATATTCGCCTGGTCGTACGATGACATGACTGGCCTGAGTACATCCATTGTGGCTCACAAACTGCCAACCAATCCAATGTGTCCACCGGTAAAGAAAAAACTTAGAAAGTTCAAGCCTGATATGAGCTTGAAAATCAAGGAAGAAGTCACCAAGCAAATCAACGCCAAAGTTCTCAGGGTAGTCGAGTACCCGACATGGTTAGACAATATTGTGCCAGTACCAAAGAGGGATGGGAAGGTCAGAGTCTGTGTAGACTACCGGGATCTCAACCGGGCTAGTACGAAAGATGACTTCCCTTTTCCAAATATACACATCATGATAGACAATTGCGCCAAGCATGAGCTACAGTCATTCGTAGATTGCTTCGTTGGTTATCATCAGATCTGGATGGATGAGGAAGACACTGAGAAAACGACTTTCATTACACCGTGGGGAGTGTACTGTTACAAGATGATGCCATTCGGCTTGAAGAATGCAGGGGCCACCTACATGAGGGCTATGACCACCATCTTCCACGACATGATTCACAAGGAGATCGAGGTATATGTGGATGATATTATTATCAAGTCCAAGAAAGCCACTGATCACATAGAAGACTTGAGGAAGTTCTTCAATAAATTGAGGAAATACAATCCGAAGCTGAATCCCGCGAAGTGTGCATTCAGGGTTCCTACTGGAAAGTTGCTCGGGTTCATTATCAGCCGCCGAGGGATAGAACTGGATCCGTCAAAGGTCAAACCCGTTCAAGAACTACCACCGTCAAGGAACAAGAAAGATGTGATGAGTTTCTTGGGGAGGCTTAATTACATCAGCCGATTCATAGCACAGTCTACAGTCATATGTGAGCCGATCTTCAAGATGCTAGAGAAAGACGCCGCGACCAAATAGACCAATGAGTGACAAAGGGCCTTCGACAGAATCAAGGAGTACCTGTCAACACCACCAGTATTAGTCCCGCCTGAGCGAGGTAGACCCTTATTACTCTACCTCGCAGTGTTAGATGGAGCCTTCGGCTGCGTTCTGGGGCAGCACAATGAAACAGGGAGAAAGGAGCAAGTAATTTATTATCTCAGCAAGAAGTTCACTCCGTACGAATCCCGGTTTTCTCTATTGGAATGCACATGTTGTGCTTTGACCTGGGTAGCTCAGAAACTGAGACATTACTTATGTGCCTATACCACCTATCTCATATCAAGGATGGATCCCTTAAAGTACATCTTTCAGAATCCCGTGCCAACCGGCAAGCTAGCTAAGTGGCAAATCATGTTTAGTGAGTTCGACATTGTTTATGTGACTCAGAAAGCGGTCAAGGGACATGCACTGGCAGACCACCTTGCTGAAAACCCCGTGGATGGAGGATACGAACCCCTGAAAACGTATTTTCCAAATGAAGAGGTATCATTCATCAAAGAAGACATTGCAGAATCCTATGACGGTTAGAGAATGTTCTTCGATGGAGTAGCAAACTTCAAAGGGGTCGGCATTGGATCAGTCCTAATATCAGAAACCGGTCAGCATTATCCGGTGTCTGCCAAACTCAGATTCTCCTACACCAACAATATGGCCGAGTACGAAGCCTGCATCTTAGGGCTCAAAATGGCCATTGACATGAACGTTCAAGAGCTGCTAGTGATTGGAGATTCAGACCTACTTATACATCAGGTACGAGGGGAATGGGCAACCAATAATTCCAAGATACTCCCACACTTGCACCACGTGCAGGAATTAACAGAGAGGTTCACGAAGACAGAATTCCAACATGTGTCCCAGGATTCAAAACGAAATCGTTGATGCATTGGCTACTTTGTCCTCAATGATCCAGCATCCGGACAAGAATTTCATTGATCCTATTCCAGTGAAAATTCATGATCAGCCAGCTTACTGTGCCCATGTCGAGGAAGAAGCATACGAAAAACCTTGGTTTCATGACATCAAGGAATATTTGGCAAAAAGAGAGTACCCAGAACTTGCAAATCCTGCTCAGAAACGCACACTTCGGAGGCTATCCAACAACTTCTTTCACAGCAGAGTAACCCTGTATAGGAGGACTCCCGATTTAGGACTATTAAGATGTGTCGACGCAAATGAAGCATCCAAGCTACTAGAGGAAATTCATGCTGGGACCTGCGGTTCACATATGAACGATTTTGTCTTAGCAAAGAAGATACTTCGGGCTGGTTACTTTTGGATGACTATGAAAACGGACTGCATCTAGTATGTCAAAAATGCCACCGCTGTCAGATACATGCAGACATGATAAAGGTACCTCCTAAAGAGCTTACTGCGACGAGCTCGCCATGGTCGTTCGCTGCTTGGGGCATGAACGTTATTGGACCAATCGAGCATGCCGCCTCCAACGGACACATGTTCATCCTTGTAGCCATCGATTATTTCACCAAATGGGTCGAAGCAGCATCCTACAAAGCAGTGACTAATAGAGTCGTGGCAGACTTTGTCCGCGACCGTGTTGTTTGCCGGTTCGGAATTCCAGAATCAATCATTACTGATAATGGCTCCAATCTCAATAGTGACTTGATGAAAGCTATGTTTGAAACTTTCAAGATCAAATACAAGAATTCCACAACCTACAGGCCATAGATGAATGGAGATGTAGAAGCCGCTAACAAAAACATCAAGAATATATTGAGAAAAATGATAGAAAGGCATAAGCAGTGGCACAAGAAGTTATCATTGTCTTTACTAGGATATCGCACCATGGTCCGCACATTGACCGGGGCAACCCCTTATATGCTGTTTTAAGACACAGAGGCTGTCATTCCCGCTGAAGTAGAAATTCCTCCCCTAAGGATCATACAAGAAGCTGAGCTCAGCGATGCAGAATGGGTGAAGAGTCGTTATAAGCAACTAGCCCTTATAGATGGTAAGAGAATGAATGCAGTCTTCCATGGTCAACTCTATCAGAACAGAATGTTCAGAGCCTTCAACAAAAGAGTCAAGCCGAGACAATTCACACCGGGGTAGCTGGTGTTAAAGAAGATCTTTCCACACCAAGATGAAGCCAAAGGGAATTTCTCTCCCAACTGGCAAGGTTCGTACATGGTTCATCAAGTTTTGACAAGAGGATCTCTTATACTTCCAGAAATGGACGGAGAAGTCTGGCCAAAGCCAATCAATTCAGATGCAGTCAAACATTACCATGTGTAATCTTTATGTTTTATCAATGATGTAATTTGAACTACGCCTGACCTGATTCCTGTTTAAGAGGGGATACGTAGGCATCCCTATGGGTTCGGTCATAATCCAATGAAAATTCATTTTTTCCCGCAATTGGAAACTGTGGCAGAATTTTAAGAAGGACCCTCAAAATTACGAAGTAAGTTCAGCCAACCGCCGCACGAGCAACAATAAGAGGCATCGACCCATCAAAATGGGGCAGAATTTTGAGGAGGACCCTCAAAATTCCGTAGCAGGAGGGTTGCAATGTCTCGAACCGTGTCACGGTCGTCGGTTCATCAAAAAATTTATTTTCTAAACTACCCATTTATGTCATACTTTTACAAAATCATGCATGTTTGTTCTTGAAACAACTTTGTTTAGCAACGCTACCCCCAATGATACATACAGTATCATCATATCAAGCAGAATCAGTCAAGAAAAGTCGGCGGGGATACGAACTAACCTTCCCCTTTACAAAACTCACGATTTTCCTTTGGATGCAGGCACTAAGGTTGCGAAAGCCCCAAAACATGCTATCTGCCCAAAAGACAGGCATTGCTCAAAATACGATTCTCAAACCGTTACACTTGGTGACATTTACTATCAGCACATACTAATGATGTTCCATAGTCAAAACGCTCACAATAATCGCACTGCCGCAATCTGCTATCAGCTAAGAAACTCTACTATCTTTCGTTATTTTATTTCTTGCATAAGGCTACCTTTCTGCCTTCCGAGACTAAACGTTGTCTCCATCTGCATTCGCATCTCTGCATAAGGCTACCTTTCTGCCTTCCGAGACTAAATGTTGTCTCCATGTGCATTCGCATCTCTGCATAAGACTACCTTTCTCCCTTCCGATACGAAACGTTGTCTCCATCTACATTGTATAAGACTACCATTCTGCCTTTCAACCTGCATAAGTCTACCATTCTGTCTTCCGAGGTTAAGTTGTACCTCCATCTGCATTGCATAAGGCTACCATTCTGCCTTTCAACCTGCATAAGGCTACCATTTTGCCTTCCAAGGTTAAGCTCTACCTCCATCTGCATTCGTATTCTAGCATAAGGCTACTATTCTGCCTTCCGAGGCTAAGCTCTGCCTCCAATTTACTTTTCGAGACTAATGCTATCTCAAGCACTATCTATTTTGCTTTTTCTACGGGATAAGCTCTTCCCTTCAATATGCAAGACTAAGCTCTATCTTGTCAGCATCATATTATTGCATCTCATGGGCTAAAATATCGCCAACCTGTCCAAAGGCGTCATCGTTTGGAGGCACCATCTTCATAGCCCGAGAACATCATGTCATGGCCTGGGGATCTCTTTCAATCTTTCGCATATAATTATTCAAAGGCGTCATGGTTCGCATGAACCATCCTCATGGCCCGAGAACATCATTTCATGGCCTACGAATCCTGCATCAAGCTACCCATGGCCCAGAACATCATGGTCCGAGGACGTCATCCTTAACCGTCCAAAGACATCATTCATGGTCCGACGGGAATTTGCATCACGTTTAAACTACGCACCATACATGCTTGTATCATTATTTTACAGGTAATCCGGCGATCAACGGCGTTCCTGGCAGGAGCGGTCCCGCTCCAGTTCTCCTAACCATTCCTATAAATCGTTTATTCACCCAACCCTATGTGTTGCGTCCGTTCTTGTAAAACTTCATCGTTATACTTCGTCGATGACTCCTGAACTACATACGGCCTGATTCCTGTAAAACCAGGGATATGTATACAACTCGGAAACCAGAGTGCGGCCTAAACCTCTTCAAACCGCTTCACTCGGTCAAAATTGGCCATCATGTCTTTACCCGACAACTCTTCATCCTTCCAGGGTAAAGAAAGAGGGGCAGTTGTTGATACCCAATTTTTCCTCAAATTACTTTTAAATTTTGCATATATACCTGCAAAATCAATTTTTATAATAATTGGTATTTTTCCATAATTTCCCATATTTTATTAATTTATTTTTTCTAATTTATTCAATACTGTATGTCCAATAATTATTCATAAATTATATTACAAACAATTTCGGAATATTTCCTAGCTTAATATATCATTTTTAATCCTATTAGGATTTAATTATTTCACAAATTAGCCAATTTGGCATTATTTGGCTATAATTACAATAATTTTGCAATTATAGCCTAATTATACATTTTATACCATTTTAATTCAATAGTTAGTCATTTTATATTTTTTATATTAGTTAATTACCTTAATTTCACCTATTTAGCATTAATTTCATTTTGTGTAACTATTAGCTATTCTTATTAATTATTTATCTATTTAATTGGGTATTTAACAATTAGCCCCTTCCTATTTAAATTATAGCCCAATTTAATTCATCAGCCTATTGAAACTAGCCCAAATCCCCCAACTAAATCCGTCCAATACCCAGGCCCAATCCACTAAAGATACNCTCCCCCCCCCCCCCCATTTTCACTCCCCTCACACTCATCTCTCTGCTCTCTCTCTCTCTCTATATCCAAGTTCTCTCTAGAACCTTCCCGTCTCTTCATCTCCGATGGATACTGTCCACCTTCTCCGGTCACTTCCCTCGCCGGAAACCATGGCTTCTCATCATCTCTTGGCCCTTCCTTCACCCCATACCGGTCTAATGATACCCTGAGGCCCTCAAATGACCTGGAGCGGTTCAACTCCTCTCATGGTCCCCGATGCCGTTTTTTGTCCACCTTCGGCCGTCTGAGTAAGATCTATGACTTTTTCAGCTAAAGCTAGTGACATCTTTAAGGTTTTCTTGTTTCTATGAAACCCTAACTCCTAATAATTTCCGATTTCCTTTAGATCTGTCTTAGATCTGTGTATTTTATGAAGCTTTTTACATGTTTCCTTCGAAACAAAACCTTCCTATTTCTAAACGATCTTTCATCTCCAAATTAGGGTTTCATAACTCCTCTTTCAAAACGATTCTTTTTCTTCCGCTTTTAATATCATTCTGTGTTTCTTTCTATGATTCAACGATTTATTTGAAGTTTTCTTTTCATTTTAACTTATTATACTAAAAACCCTAGGTTTTCCTAAATTCTAAGTCTATCTGTGACTGATGTGTTCGTTTAAATGCATGAACTCCTATTTCTCATGAATGTTTAAGTTCTCTGTGATTTTACCCTGTTTTTGCTCATTAGGGTTTCTGATTACGTTCTCTTCTGCTTATATCGTGTTCGTCCCATTTAATCCCTTTAGTGTTGCTGCTTTGTCTCTAAACCTGAGTGATTTTGCTACTATAGTCACTAGGGTTTTTTTTACTCTTTAATTCTCCCTGCTCGTTTAATTGTGTTCTAGCCTCGAACCCCTGATTCTGTGTAATTCTTTACCTTGATATGCTTTTGCTTGCCTATTATTTGCCTAATTGATTTTTTTTCCTAACTCTCTGCAACTTTACTTTGTTTGCACCCCTGATTCCTTGAGATTTGAAAAGCGTTACTGATTTCTTATTGGATGTTCCTACTGACTTCCGACTTTATTTTCTTACCTTGTTACATAATTTATTGGTTGTTAATTGATTATTATTTCCTTAATTGATATCTTTTGAACCTAGTCCTAATTGCTTACTTGAATTGGGTTGAAATTGTTTCCTTATATGCATAATCACTTTCCTTAATTACTTTTTACCTACTAGCGGTTTGAGTTTAACCCCTTCAATTAAGGGGGTACCTAATTACCTGTTATACTTACATTGTCTGAATATTCCTTTAAGCTATACATGGCCTCTTTCCTTATTTTGTTACCCACCGTTTGAATAATTCCCTTTATTATGGGGATACTTGTATTGATTGTGTACTAATTGATACTCAGTCCCACAATCACTGGTTAATTCTAATTTTTACCTTATTTTCTACCCAACTTTCAAACGATATATACTCTATTCATTCATTAGCAAAGACACATAGACACGAACTAATTTGTGCAACTCTCTCTCTCTCTCTCACACAACTAAAACTTGCTACTCTTTCTATTCTCTCTTCTGTGCTACTTGCTACTACTCTAAGTTAGCCGGCTGCAAGCCAAGGATAACTACTGTGCATCTACTATTCTCTGTTTTGTGTTACTGCTTTCTGCACCCAACTGGTATTTTCTAATTTAGAGTTCAGTCTTCAAACCAATATGTTTCTATTACTGTTGCAATTTGTTTCTAATATATTTTTATTTGCTATTCTGTTGTTCGACATGTAATTAAAATCCTGAATTCCCTCACTTGTTAAGTTTTATTTTACTTGTCAACGACCAACATGTTTCTTTACACTTAGCATATGTTTCTTATGTGAATCCCCATGATTAATACATTAGTTTGGTCATGGTCTTAGTTGTTTGGTGTTGACATATTAACCTAATCTGACACTTCGTACCCTGATCCTCATGAACCCTTAGGAACTTCTGATTGCATGTCTATATGTGCTTCTGCCTGCTACATGCCTACCCTTACTTGCTCTATATTTGTCCCTCAAATCCCCTCACCCCTGTTTGTGATTGTTGGACCATTTTGGGTCCTTTATGATGATGGCTTTGCTTATGTTCTGAGATGGGTGTTCTTTCAAACTATTTTCACCAGTTAAACCTTTGTTATGAAAAAAAAAACATTTCTTTCACTAAGTCTCTCTTTCTCCCAAAACTGTTTCAAATTGTTTCTTACTTAAACTCCTTCAATACTATCAAACACTCTCACTATACTCTTAGATGTTAGGTTTTTCCTCTTTTGTGTAAGCATTGCTTAGGGACCCTTGTGCTCCTTCTCAACTTTGATACACAAGAGCTGGCCTTTCCACACTGCACTTACTCCATCTTGGCTATGAAATCTGGATGTGAGCACTGCCCGGGAGCCCTTGAGGTCCTTAGGGAACTCTGACACACCCGGATTATGAAAAAGGTTGTGAAACAATACTTGGCATTGAGGACCTGGAGACTTGGGCCTATTATGAAGGCTCCATATAGTTAACTTCTTTATTTTCTTATTTCCATTATGTAATTTGTGCCAATGGTTTGTAATAGTTATTGTAAAAAACTCTTTGGGGATGGATAGTGAAATGGGAGGGGTACTACGCATGCTATAGTTATTAAAGGGTGGAAAACGTGTCCTTAGGTTTATATTCTTGATTGCACATTAGAAACCATATTCAGGATTCATGCATGCATTAGAAACCATGCCTCTTAGATCATATGTCTATTGTTTTCAGCATATGCATTCTTATCTCGCTTATAAATTTTTGTGTTATAACATGCTAATTATTAGTACTTTGCCATTATGTAATACGCTGCCATGTACACTTAGAAATCCTGTTTATAGGATAAATAACGGTAACAAAACTACTATTATGTGATACTGTTCATACCAACATGTTCTAAAATATAACCTAGAAATCCCGCCTTAGAATAAATGTGTTAACAAAACTGCGATCATGTCTTACCATGCCTACGCACATAGAGATCTTGTTTAGGTATACAACATTAAAAACTATCATCTATGCTATTCCTGAAACTGTGCATAATGCTATGATGTGCACTCAGAAATCCTGTTTAAGTCATTATGCATCATGTTATAGGATCGTGTTCAATTAACTACACTTAGCCTAAAAACAGATATGTAAAAACAATCACCCTGTTCTAATAAACTGGCAATCAGTCTTTGAATATTTGTAACATTTAGAATTGCATGTTATTAGGTATAAAAATCTGGAATTATTAATAAGGTTGAGTAACTGTTGCATGTCATCATATACCTAGGCAAGCCTTAGGCGATCAACTTTAAAATATAACCAGAACTGTCTTTGTGATTATGTTTAACTATCAGCATGTTAAAATTAGTAGGCAAGCCTGATTAGGACTTCCTCTCTGAGTTATGTAATGAATCTGCCTCTGCTATTATCACTTAGACACCATGCCTAGGATCTGAAACCGGACCTTAATTGTGTATGAGACATGCTATTTATGTGTACTGTGTGTGGAGGAATACTTGAGCCTTTATATGTTTTCCATGTTTTTCCCCTATCTGCAGTCCTACTTGTTTATTATATGTCGCCTTAGCATTTTCACCTTTAAAAACTTGAGGGTCTGCCTAGCACCTCTCTTATAGGATAGAAGTCCCAAAATCCTCCGGGACTGATAGGAAAGGGACGGGTAACAGCATGCAATAGAGTTCGTGACCAACACGCGCTTTAGTTACCTTCACGGGGTGGGAAAGGGTAGAATATGGACATGATGACCGGTGCGTTAATTCCACATGTAGCTCCTATTTGAGGAGTGTCATACCGGGTATTGCATTGATGTGATCCATATTATAAACAAACCTAGGACATCCCTTTACTCTTCATAAAGTGTGCTTAGATTGTAATTCTCTTAAAAAGGTAGTTTCTCATTAATTGTTTTTCAAATATTTGTACTTAGACTTAAATCCCCTATTATGTGAGTCCTATTTGTCTTATTTGCTAAACTGTACAAATTCACAAAAAAGCTGTTTGGCTGGGAACCACACTTGTGGATCCTGAGGGGTGCCTAACACCTCCCCCTTAAGATAATTTCGAGCCCTTACCCTGTCTCTGGTTATCAACGTAGCTATAAATGAACCCCTTTGGTGCCCTAACGCACCTCAAAATTGTTAGGTGGAGACTCTTCAAAACGCAAAACCCCTTTCCCAAAAGGAACGGGTTGTCTCAACCAAATGTCATAAACCTGATTTCGCGAGAAAAAAGGGGCGCGACAAGCTCGAGGCCCCAGCCTTGTGACAATTTTGGTTTGCATATCTTACTTCCCTTATTAAAACCTAGCATTTCTCATCTAATAACTAGTATGTAAATAAATCACATGTTTTTAGAACCACAAAATCAAATATATTTGTTAATACCATTTTCACGGTAAACAATTTTTCTTATACCAAACACACCCTAATTAAATGAATCGACTGCGAATCTAATTTAATATAGTATGTTAGTTACTAATTTTATAAGATAATCAACTAGGGCTTATTATGAGATTTATTTTAATAAAAGCGAAATGTGTAAATAACTCTTTATGCGTAAGTGTCGCGCCCCCTTTTTCCTCGCACGGGTTAGGTATGGAGAGATCGGGTTTATGACATTTTGGACAACTCCTTAAAGGAAAGGTTTAAGGAAGAGTCGCCACCTAACGATTTTTATGGTGCGTTAGGGCACCTAGAGTAAATAACTCATGAACTAGTTTGCATTACCAGAAATTGGGTAAGGGCTTGAAGTTATCCCAAGGGGAAGGTGTTAAGAACCCCTCAAGATCCACAACTGTGAGTCCCAGCCAAGAAGTTTTGTGAATTTGGACAGACAAACAAGTAACATGTAAGGTTCAGATAAGAGGGGATTTCACACAAAGCATAAATTTATTAAAGGTTTTCTTTTTTGAAAACGTTACAAAATATTTAAAGAAATTATCCTAGGTTTAAAGTAATATGAATCACATCAATGTAATACCCGGTATGTCACACCTCGAAGGGGGGCTACACGTGGTATTAGCGCACCGGTCATCATATCCATATTCTACCCTTCTCGCGCCGTTAAGGTATTTAAAATGCGTGTGTCGGTCACGAAGCTTATTGCGTGCTATTACCCGTCCCATTCTATAAGCCCTGGAGGGTATTTAGGACTACTAATCCTACAAGGTAAGTACTAGGCTAAACCCCTAGGTTAAAGGGATAAAATTCTAAGCGACATGTAAAACAACAAATAGGACCAAAAATATGTGAACACATAGGGGCAAATAATGGCTCACAGATACCTCCACAAATAAACACGTAAATAGCACGACTCAAACACAATAAGGTCTCAAAGTCAGGATTTAAAACAAGAGTTTTTTTAATTGAAAATCAGTAAGTTCTGACAGTTTTAGTAAAAGGATATGTTTTGAAAACTTAGTAGTGAAAGCAGAAGGTTCAGTTAGGACTGAGAAATTCAAAAAGGGTGATTGATTTTTTCAGAAATGCAGTAGTTTAGAGAAAGCAGTAGGATTAAAAGCGCATAGCGGTTTAAAGTTTCCAGTAAAGAGATAGATAACCTTTAAAAAAATCGGTAGTCAGGAGTGGACAAGATTTAAATAAGACAGCAATTCCAAACAGGAATCCAATAATCCAAAATGAGGTAAGGATCCAGTAGTTTACGAGAGTTAAGTAAAAGAAGAGTTAGTAAATCATTTCGGGAAAACAGGAGTTTAGAATATAGGGCAAGTGTTCAAAATAGAATGATTTTGAGCAGAGTGAGGCAACTTTGAAACCCAGTAACTAAAAATGATAGAACAAGAATCAGATAAAATTTCAATAAAGAGGAAATAGATGCATGATTTCAAGATGCTGTGATTTTGAAAACGGAGGAATTTTAGAGTAAAGTAGGATGAACTTCAAAGAGATAAAAACAGGAGTGACAGAAAACAGCAAAGTTTGAGAATTCCAAAAGGGACTGATTGTTCCTAATACCAGCAAGCAAAACACAATTAGTTGGTTTTAATACGTATGAAGCCTAAAGTTTGCCTAGGCGCCATATACATTGCCTAATTATTTCAAAGGGGTGTACATGCATATTTAATACTGATTTTAAGAGGGGTATATTTACAGAAACGTTTCAAACGGTCAACCACATTTTAACGAGATTATTAGATTAACATGTTGATTAGGTGTTCAATAACTGCAATTCAAACAGATAGGAAGTCCTAAATAACAGGATATCTAATGCACATAGGAATACCTAAAAGACATGATTTCTAGATGCTATGATTATGAAAATGCAGTAATACCTTATAACAGTTTTTATTACTTGTTATAATTATTAACTATGATCATGGCATGCAAAACGAGTAAAGTAGACATGCTAAAAAATAAAAGAGCGTAAGCAGGATTTCTAATGCATGAGATGCATGTCCAAGACAGGTTATCTATTGCATATGTAAGTAAGAAAACCCTATGAGCATGTCTTCTACCCATTACTAGACTAAGCATGCATAGTCCCCCCCCCCCCCCGTATTCACTATCCAAACCCCAATATTTGTTTACAAGTTATTACAAACCAATAATAATGAATAACAGTAGCAAAAGGAAAATAAGAAGTTACTTCTATAGGGAGCCTTCAATCAGGACCAATCTTCCAACCTCACTCCTTTCGAGTTTCACATCCTTAATATGGTTTGGGCGCGGCAAAGCTCCCTAGGGACCTCATTAGGTTCCTGTCCAATACCAGCACCCAAACAAATTTCCAAAAGTTGAACAAGTGCAGTGTGGAATTACCAGCCTTGTGTGTCAGAGTTCAATGGGTACTCAGAGGTCCCCAGGGCAGTGCTCACACGAAGGGGGTAGAACCTAAATTTCTAAGAGTAGTGTGAAGTGCTAGGAGAGAAACGTTTGTAGTTGAAAAGAGTTTACAGAAAAAACTGGAGATTTGTTTTAAAAGATTAGATTTTGAAGAACAAACAGAAGTACCAGGCCAATCAACAAGTTCAACAATGCATAATTTCACACAGGGACGATGGGAGAAGGGACAAATAGATCAGGAAGCGATATATGGATTTAATAAAATTGTTAAAACATGATTACACAAATCAGAGAGGTTCAGGGAATCAGGAAATGGACAGGTTTAAACATGACAAGAGACAGTAGCAGAATACAGGCGTAACAAGTATAAGTTAGGAATAAACAACAGTCAAATGAGTATCATGGACTCAGCATATAAGTCAGAAGAGATAACAGCATGATAAGTACTAAAACCAAAAGATTCAATTGCATGTTGAGCAGTAGAAGCATAAGTAGAAGAAAATCAGGAAGATAACAAACTGACACAATAATAAACACATTGGTTTGAGACTTGTAAATTACTTAGAGCATACCAGTGATGAGAGAGCAAAGCATAATGCAGAAAGCAAAGTGAGAGCACAATACTAGCCTTGGCTTACAGCCGGCTAACAATAGACAGGAGCAAAGAGAGCAGTGGTAGAGCAATGAGAGAAAGAGTTCTAGTACAAGAGAGAGCTGGAATAGTCTTGATCTATGTGTGTCCGTGTGTGTCTGTGTCTGTGTAAGAGTAGAAGTATATATAGTTGCAAGGAAAGTAGTAAAATAAGGTAAAAATCAAGTCAAGCAGTGATTAAGGAACTAGAAATCAATTAGTCAAGCAATTAAGGCAAGTACTCCCTTAAGTCAAGGGATTTAATTCAAACGGTAAGAACCGGTAACATATAAGGCAAGAAGAATCAGTACATGATTGATAAGGAAAGGAGCAATCTAGTTCAGTAATTATAATAACTCAGAATCAGTAAAGAGTAAGAATAAGAAGTCTCCCTTAATTAAGGGAGTTACTTCACACGGTAGAGAGCAGGTAAATAAGGAAAGAAGTAGTGTATAGCAAACAAGGAAAGATTTCGAACATAGTAAGCACATAGTAGGGAATTGAGGGCAGGTTCATGAGGTTAAATTAAAGTACTACCGTAATAATCAAACAGTAGAATCAGTCATGCAATGAGGCAAGAAAATATCTGATAGTTGTAAATATTATCATAGGAAATCAATTAAAGGCAATCAATCACAGGAAATTAGGGATTCAAAGTATTAGTAATACTGATTTAAGAATCAACTAGGTTATATAGAGTAACCGCACAATAGGAGAGAATCAGAAACCCTAGTGATTGAAACAGGGAAAAATAACACAGAGTTAGGGGTTTACACAAAACAATGACATGAATCAACAGGGTGAACATGATTTAGGCAGTAGGAACGAAGAGTCAGAAACCCTAATGGCAAACATGGAGCAAAATCATAAAATCACGAAATACTCATGAAAACACAACAATCATAATAGAACGGGTAAACATAAACTCAAATCCACAGATTAAAACCAAGAAGTTTGAGGGTTTTAACAAGAATGAATCAGACAAAAATGGAAAAGCTTAGATAATATTTAAACACAATAAAAAGATATGATAATGCTAAAAATTAAAAAGGAAAGCTGTTTTGCAAAAGGGGTTTAAGAACCCTAGTTTGAAAATGAAGAAACCGTTTAGGGAAAACGGAAAATACTTAAGGAAAACACGAAAAATAGCTCATAACGTGTATAAATTTGTTACGGATCTATGAAGATCGGAATTTTTTTAGAAGTTAGGGTTTTGAAGAAAACGAAGATATCAAAGAACCTGTCGTGAACCTCGAAGGTAATGGAGGTTGTGTCATAGTCGTGTCAAAACCCCGCCGGAGAAGGCCGGAGAATCACCAAAGCAGGAGCCCCAGCAGTTGTCTGGGCCTGGTAAAGACCAGCGGAGGTCTCAAAGACGAAGTAAGCCGGAGCAAGGAGGCGTCAAGGCGGCTGATGGTCGAAAGGAAAGAGGACGGAGGTGGCCAGAGATAGGCTGAGTGCCATCTGAGAAGAAGATGAACCAAGGAAGGTTCTAGAGAGAAGGAGGAAGTAAAGAGACGAGAAGAGAGAGAGACAGTCTTAGNGGGTTAGTTGAGAGTTAATTATGGTAAGAAAATATATGGGCCGTTGATCTCATTTGATCAACGGCTCAGATCGAGTGGAGGTTGGGCCGGGTAAAAATGATTTGGGCTGGGTATTTTAGGGATCTGATGGGTTGGGGTAAGAAATTGGCTAAAATTTAAATAAACGTGGCTAGCTATTTAAATACCCGATAAAATAGATAATTAATTAATCAAAATATCTAATAATTATGTAAAGATGAAATAAAGTTTAAACAGGTAAAATCACAGTAATTAACTACTATTAATACATAAATTTCTAATTAAAATAATATAAAATGTCCACTTGGGCCATAATTACAAAATTATTGTAATTGGAATTAAATAAGACCCAATTGGCTAATTTGTGAAATAATTGGATTTTAATGGATAAAAAGTAATTATAAATAACATGCTGAGCTGGGAAATATTTTGAAATTATTTATAGCATAATTTATGAATTATTTAAATACGAAATATTAAATAAACAGGGAAATAATTTAAATAAAAATATGGAAAAATAAGGAAAAATACTCATTATCCCGAAGAGTAACTCTGAAAGCTTATATGCAAGTTTAAAAATAATTTGAGGAAAAATTGGGTATCAACAGTAAGTACCTAAAGTTCTAATTCTTTAAGATTTTATTCGTTCACATTAAAGTGATTATTATATATCTGAATTTGATATCGTATTACTCTATCTTTCTCTGCAATTATTATGAAACAATAAAAGAACAAGAAGAATATTGCAGAAAAAGAGAGAGAGGGAATTCTTATTGAATTTTGGGATGAATTACAATGAAATAAAACCCCTCTAGTTATAACAAGATACAAATGTGCACAAATTGCGCTTAGGATGTTGTATTTCATGACCAAGAATTCTATATGCTTTAAGCAATTTAAATTCTTCATGGATTGTCATATAAGTTGAATCATATAAGCCATATGAATGGACTTTAGATGCATATCAAGTTTTTATGTCATGCTAGACATAAGATAGATAAAAGTGATAACACACCATTGACTTTACACTTTCAAGTGTTTGTACTACATGTCCAAAACTACATGTCTCTCATATAAAACCAATTCTATTCGAATTGTGTCTTTTCTATTTAGCCAATATTTTTGTATCTATAATCGACATACTTAAGATCCTCATCTATACTTAGCGCTATGATAGATGTCGTCAACGAACATTTTATATCGGTTCCAATTATTTTCATAAAGACATAACATGAAGATCTCTTCATTCATATATTCAGGTACCTGAACCTCTCCTGAGATTTTATGAAATGTTATGTCATGTGATCTTCTAGATCACTTGCCTCCTTATTAAGATCATTTTGATCATTTGCTCATCTTTTTTATCAAAAATTCTATTTGAA
This sequence comes from Nicotiana undulata, assembly GCA_005239495.1. Classification (NCBI taxonomy): domain Eukaryota; kingdom Viridiplantae; phylum Streptophyta; class Magnoliopsida; order Solanales; family Solanaceae; genus Nicotiana; species Nicotiana undulata. The sequence continues at coordinate 15,507 of ML245711.1, read as the reverse complement.
ACCGATTTGTCTATATGCTTTAAGCATACCATAGACTTTGTCCTTCTAGGACTTATTCCAATATGAGCATTTTCAATGAGAATATAGTTACTTTCTTTGGGACAAAAAATGTGTCCAGCATGTTTTGCAATACATTGCAGATGAATTATCTTTTTATGAACTTCAAGTTCATATTATGTTATTCGAGGATCTAGATGTACAAATGATAATTCATTTCACGTAACTTTTTCTCAAAGGTTTATCTTGTCTGCCCCTCATGTTAGAAAAACTAACTTTCTTCCTCAATTTTGGGAACCCATCTTTGTGCATTGTGGTGTTAATCAAAATATACACCGCACATCAATAATAATAAGATGGAATTATTTGGCTCCTGACCCTGAACCACTTGTGAGGGGAGAATGTAATATACTTTCGTGTATAACATATATAAAATTGATATATATAACTTCGTTCTTATAAGCAATAGGCTAGCTATTAAGTGGAGGCACTCAATAAATCATTTCACTAAACCAATTGTGATGTAAACCAATTTATCAAGATGACCGGTCTTGAATAGACAATCTGAAAATTATGCTCTAAATTAAATTATTGAGCAAGTTACCTCGCAAACATCGGTTGCAGTTTAATAATAATCGCATATGTAACCAACTCATAGATGTATCATATGTGGTATACATGGCAGGTGAATGGACCCATATTCACCTTTGATATTTCCAGCATTCATGGGATTCAATCCCAATTTTTAATTGGTTAATTAATTAATAAGAACAAGTAACATAAGAGAATTCATAAAGAACTTTATAGTTCTTTAATATTTACCCATGTGAATTCTCTTTTATTTTTGCACATCATACTTAAATTGATATGGCTAAACCAATTTTGCCAACTGGATAAATTATCGATATTGATAAATTTCAGCTTTACACCATGATGTGTGCAATTATCAATAAACTCCAAGTTTATTATGATATGGGTTATTATATCAATAAACATCCACTTTATTGTTGTATTTTTTTTGTTTGTGTAGTACAAACTGGAGAATAAAGCGGGTAACTTTTCACATATATATTACCCTGCTACAAGTTGTAATAATAGAAGATATTAAAAATTTCTCTTATTTATATTCTCAATATAACCAACCGTTTTCGCGAATAATTTAAAAACTCAATAAGTTTCTTTGAGACTTACTACGACACAATACATTATTGATAATCAATTGTGTTTCTCCAAAATAGTATAATTGACTCTTCCAGAGTTCTCAATTAATTTTGTACTACCACATATTCATCAACATCCATATGGTGAATATTTCTTTCAAAGAGAAAGTTATATCATTATGGTCATGGTCAAAATTATATGCAAGATCTATTTGTTGCACTATTGTTATCCTTTAATAATCACATTGCCAAAATATTATGGCGTACAATAGGTACATGACCAATGTCCTTTCATGCCATAGTAATGACATTATTTTCTTATTTCGTCTCTAACCCCATTATAGAGGTGAGTGTGGTATATTCATTACCACTAGCACGTTCATATTCTTCGAAGAATGAATATGTATTCGTAAATTAGATGTCACATTCACATTATGAATGGGCCATAATCATCTATATGTGCTTTACAAAATCTCATGTGAAATCGATGACAAATATTATTTTCACGGAGTGAAGGATTATTTTGAGAATCCTTAGTATTCTCATTGGATTATTCTCATTATCACAATGATGATGACGATTATAATTTCGTCTATTTCCACGTCCACATCCATTGATACCTTCACGGTAATAATTTTGTCTTCTTTCAGACTTATCACATATTCCTATCAAATTCTCTTAAGGGGAATGAGAATGAAGCAAATTCAATGGGACGAGTTTTCACTTCTTGTGCCCATAATCATACATGAATCTGATCATGACAAGACATAGCAATTTTACCACTTCAGGTGGTTATAATTTCTTGCAAACTCTATTAGAGTTATAATCAAAGTATATTGTCTTTGCTTTAAAATCAAATTATAGAATTTCAAGAATTTAAAAGAGAAAAATAAAGTACAATACTTACCTTAAATCCAGAATTTAATTATGAAGGGAGTTCCTGGAATAATTGACAATCATTATGCTCAATCCAAAAACTTATACTCAATTGGTTAGAGTCTCGTGCTGATAGCGTGTTATGAAACAATAAAAGAACAAGAACAATATTGCAGAGAAAGAGAGAGAGCAAATTCTTATTGAATTTTGGGATTAATTACAGTGGAATAAAACCCCTCTATTTATAGGGTAAACGTGACTTAGCCACCAAGTAAAATCCCTAAGATCTCTTTAAAGTATAGACATTCACCTTAAATAGAATTTGATTTATAACAAAGATATTGTAGTACAAAAAAACCAAAACAACATGGGCAAAAGTGACTTTTACACAACACGGGCAAAAAGACCAGCCTTGTAGACATCTTAACTATTGAATGGGCCGGTGCAAGGCCCATCTTATCTGATTGGATCGGGCTGCTCGTAGACCTTCTCTACCCAACCAAATTTGTTATAGGAAAAATTTCACATTAGAACAATTGGGCTCCCTGCTTTTCAATTTTATAGCTCATATTTCAATTTACAATCAACTAGCCCAAAAATAATAGGCTAAAACTCAACCTCCAACTCCAATAGGTTCTCAAAATTACTATTTAATTTTTAAAAAGGATTCCACAAGCATTTAAGTTAATATTCGAGTTAGTAATTGTGACTCAAATATTAGTTCAACAAACAAAATCCATTTGGGTGGCGAAAATTAGATATTTAACAAGCTTAAATATGTTAAATTACGAATTTGATTTTGTGATAAATTTGAAGTGGGTGTTATTTATACTCGTTAGAAATAGTATAAGGAGGTTGTATATAAAATTTGAAGTCATTTCATGGAGATTTGGACTGGTTTTGAACAAGAATTACAACTGAAAATTGTGGAAGAAGTTCGTCTACAGACGCTTGTATAAATGTGTATAAAAGTGTATAATAGTGTATAAGGTGTGTTTCTACGCTCGTATACACTATTATACAGGATTATACATAATTATACAAAAAACTGACTTCACTTTCTTCCTTACGTCTTTTCTGAAATTTAACTCAAATCTTGCTCAAATCTACTCCAAATCACTTCAAATTTAAATTTTAAACTCCTCTAGATATTTTTAATTAATAGGAACAACACCCAATCCAAATAACTAACACACTCAAAATATTCTATTTTCGAAAGCGAAGCATCGAATGGCCTTCAATGGTGGACTTCTATTCTACAATTTTCTGTTCTTCAATTTTCTTACATCCACATGCATACACTGCAATTAGGTGATACAATTATAACTTTGCAAATATGTAGCCCAAAAGATAATAGGCCAAGGTTATAAATAAATTAACTTTTTTCACACAATCAACTACTATTTTCACACAAAGGTAGCAGATGAGATGACGAAGAACGTTTTGGTATAAAAATTTCTGAGTTCCGAGATGCGGGCCCGGGGTCGGGTTTTAGCAAATTTCGGGTTTTGAGCTAAAATCAGTATATTTCAATTGCAATTCATTCCTTAAGCATAAATTGATGATAAATATCTGATCTTTATAGATTCGGAGCGCTCGGAAGTCGATTCTAAAGGCAAGCGGGTTGCAGAGTATCTTTTCGGGCTAGCTTGAAGTAAGTAATGTCTTTAAATCTTGTCCTGAGAGTATGTAACCTCGGACTATGCACCCTTTCACGGGTTTTGGAATGCAAAGGTTGGAACTTTAGAAATATATTCCCTATTTAGGCAACTATTGAGTTGCGAAACCGATCTTTAAACCTATGATTAATAGTATTGATATATATTTTGATATGATTTGGGCTGTAAGCCATGTTTGGGGCCTAGAGCCGATCTGTTTACCCCTTGGGGGCTATTTTACGATTTTTCCTCACTTGATATGTTATGATTTTTCACTCAGTCTTTTCTTGATAATTGTTTTTGACACTCAAAGTATTTTTATACTATTTCTTGAAAATGAAACACTGTTTTGGATCGATAACCCGGTATATTTATGGCCTGAAGGGAAAATTGAGAGTGTCTGACTGAGTGAGGCTGCGGGTCTATATTGTGAGGATGTTATGATATGAGTGTGGATGTTGGATAATATTGTGAGTGATTTATGCCATGATGTGTCTTGTTTATAGCGCTTGGGCTGTAGGAGCCCCTCCGGAGTCTGTACACATCTCCAATGAGCGCAGGTACCTAATGAGTGATGCCCGCGGGGCTTATACTGAGTGATTGTGAGGATGCCTGATGGGCTGATACTGAGTGACTGTGAGGATGTCTGATGGGCTGTTATTGAGTGATGGTGAGGATGCCTGATGAGCAATTGTTACGAGAAATGATTTTGGCCCGAGGGGCAGATTTATGATGATTTTACTAAGTTTTTGAACTATGATTTACTTCGTTTCTCAAACTGATTTTTACTGAGGATTTCACTGAGATATATCGATATTATTCTTGTTTTTCAAAGGATTTCTGGAAACTGGTTTGAACTTATGTATTTGCTGAATACTACTTGGTGACTTGGTGTTTTACTGGTTTTGGTGACTTGGTGTTTTACTGGTTTTGGTGAATTGGTGTATTGTGCTGTGTGTTTTTATATTTCTCATACTGTGATTTATTTTCATTACTACTGAGTTGGCGTACTCATCATTACTCCATGTGCCTATGTGCACAGATTCAGGTGACGGTCCGGAGCAGTAGCTGTCTCAGTTCGTTAGCAGCAGTTTACGGGATTTCGAGGTACGTAGCTGTCCAGCGTCCACAGCTTCTCCATTTCCCTTCCTTATTCAGTTTTAGCATTTCATTCCTAGACGTTATTTAAGGCATTAGTAGAGTTAGTTTTATTTCGTAGATGCTCGTGACTATGTTGACTCCAGTCTTAAAGATTCTTATATTTGATGATGTCTTATATTGTCTGAATCAGTGGCGAAACCAGAAAATTCAATAAGGGTGTTCAAACCTTTGCCATTAGCCTATGTAAGAGTGTTCAAAGTCTATTTTTAATCAATAACAAGTAATATTTTACCTTATACGGAGTATAATTTTTCGACGAAGGGTGGTCAGTTGACCACCCTTGGAAAAAGGTAGCTTCGCCCCTGATGCGAATTCATTTCTATTACTAATTTAATTTGAGAACTTATTATATTGTATGAATCCATTAGGAAAAGGGAGTCAAACACTTCTACATAAGAAGCCATTGTTCTATATTCTCCGTCATAAACTTATTGAGAATATTATGCCACAACAAATTCTGCAAACTTTGCGATTCTGCAATCATTGCGGCAGATTTTATTTCTTCTAATTAAAATATTTCTTTATTGATATTATCAACCATGTTTTATTGCTTTGGTCTTTCAAGTCTGAAAGGAACTATCATAATCTAGCTTTTAATTTTTAATATCTGTTACCTTTGGAGAATTACTCCGACTATCTAATTAAAAGGAATTATGATATTAAAAGTTTTCTGTTATGACACAGGATATTTGTTCGATTTAGGCAGATGGCAGAACCAGGTAACAACAACAATAATTTATATTTCCTATTCTTGAGCATATGCTAAGAATTAATTTATAAGTTAATTGATTATATAAATTTTTGTTGTTCGTTGGTAGAACAACAAAAATTAGCTATGCCATTTGGAGGATGGATAAATATATTAGTTCAACTGCCGCAAAGCCAAACATACAAAATCATTGTGAACAGAAAATTTCAGGTAACCATAATATACTAATTGCTTATCATTACAGTTGCAAATTAAATATGGTACTGTAATTGTAATAAATTTTGTAGGAAGAAAGAGAAAAGCAGTTGTGCATACTGAAAATATTGATAAACAGCTCAACCATTCAACGAAGCAAATCAGGATTGGTATGTTAATTCAACTATACCTTACTAAATTTGGGAGGTATGCTCATTATTTAGGATAATCAGGAGATTTGTACCTTTATCCGCGCATTTTTATAAGTGGTTACAGACGATTAAATTATTTATTCTCTTCAAATAATGGTTGAAACAATACAAGGTTACACGATAGAAGTCAAAAAGTTCAGTACACATAAACTATTAGCGCATAATAGTATGTCATAACTGACATGATTTAATTGATCATTTTTGCAGGTTCGGACTATGATATCCAATTAGTTTGAGTTCCCACTATGATATCCAATCAATTTGAGTTCCCATATTATGCTAATATATGTAATAACATTTCTTGTCATTTTAAATTATTGCGTCATTACACATTTTATGGTTGTTTTATTATTGATATTTATCTTATTCATTTAATTTGGTGTCCCTGAGTATAAATTGACTAATCCATCACGTGTCATTATAAACGTGCAACGCACTTACATAGTAATAAACTTTAGGTATTCAATCAGTGTCTTAAGTTTTAGAGAGCTTTGCTTGACCATGTGTTGCGGAAAGGTGAATTAACGGCTTGATTTTGTTTCTATGATGTCTAAGTTATAATAGACAGAATATGCACTAATGGGTAATTTATTAGTTTACTACAAATATAAGTTTTAGAGCATCTAGAGTTGACAAATGTCCTAATAAGGTTCTAGATCCGGTTTAGAATTACCATGTACTAACACTAAACTCTGTTGTAATGGTTGGTTATTTCTCTCATATCGAAGCTGCACAAAAATGCAACTTTCCTTGACTAGGTAAAGGCAGAGAAATGTTGTTTTAGCCATTTCTCCAAACTACTGCCGTCAATATGTCTTTCTGCTCATGTTTTGGTTGACTTCTTTTCATTTCCTTTTCTTGACGAAATTTCTCTGGGAGCTTTGTTGATTTCTTGATGTAACCATGCTTTGTATACAGGTGTTTTGGGTCAAGAATTGCTGAGAAGAAAACAAAAAAGATGACCACCAAACACCACATACACCATGCATCACCTTTAGCTAATATGTAAAGAGTTATTTCATATATGTTGTAACTACTGTGACACTTTAAGCATCCCCTAATGTGTTCTCGTGGATATAAAGAGCATACTTTTTTTTATTCCAAAATGAATGTAAATAGGTATCCGTCAATTAGCATGAAATATTTTCTACTTGGTTCGACATTTACAGCATCAATTTCTATTATATGCTATGACATATCATATACGGTTAAATAAAAAATAATACTTTCAACTCTCATATAATGTTGGGCACGTGCTGCCCATACCTAGTATATATATATATATATATATATATATATATATATATTGGTTCTCTTTAGTCCTTGTGAGCATTGGACTCTTATTTAGGCTTCCTTTGATTTAATTATTCTAAGAGATATTGCAAATATCCTTATTGTTCCATAAACTATACTCCTACTTGACTTGCCTGCACTTTTAGATGCCTGTTTTACTAGGACTTTGCAGATAAATCCATAGTAAGTTCATTTGTCAATCGTCATCCTGCTTATCAAAGACTTCCATCTCCTCTGTCTCTTTTTAAGATACATTTTCTTTATTCATTCTTTTATAAAAGAATGACATATTTTTATAATCGAAAATAATTTAATTTTAAACTTTTCATTTTATCTATTTTAACCTTAATGAAAAAAATTTACAACCACCTAAGCTTTTGGACTACAGTTTTAAACGTCCTTTTTTTTAAACTCTGACACCTAAGGAATATGATTTTTCGTTTTTCATCAATACACTAAGCTTAGTTAACAAAAAACATAAACCAAGATGAGACCCTGTGAATCACTAGGAGTCGGGACTTGAATATCTGCTATAAAAAACTGGTTGATCGATGGCAAAAATACTTGAAGAAGGAATTACAAATGAATTGGTTTGTGACATAATCAAGTCTAGCCGCAACTAATTAAACAATAACCATCTTACAAATGGAATCTGGGGAGGATTTACCCCTACCTCATGAATAGAACTTGGGCGCAAGGAAATTATTTCAAAACGGTTTTGATAAACAAAACTAACATCAAGGGTAAATAGAAAGAAAAAATACTTACAATCCGCACACAGTGTCCAAGTAAAAATTTTCTCTAATTATTGGGCGATGGCGAAGAGCTACCAAACTTGGCACATAAGGAATTAAAATTGTTGAAAGCGGGCAAACAAATTCACCCAACAACCTTCCATTTGCAACATCGAAAAAACCCATCATACCATCATACTGTTCAACCATCAATATTTCGTTGGTAAAGCTCATGCAATACACAGCATCTATGTCGTATAATTCAGGAGTTGTCACACTAAACTCTAACTTCCATGAATTTAAGCTTCCCAAATCATCATTATTATACGCAACATATCCTTTAAACAAGACATTACGATTGCGACATCGTGTTACTATCATCAAACAAAGCCTCCCTCCAATGTCTAGTATACTTACATTCTCTTCTTCGCTTTCTATTGGTATCACAATCATATCGAATTCTTCCTTAGCTACGTCGAATACAATGAGTTTTGTTGTATCGTGACGCTTGACTTCATGAACACGATCAGTAGCACACCAATATAACACACCATTTACATATGCCACTGATGAGCTTGTACTAGGGTAAATTGAATGATTAATATTCCATTTTAATGGCCTCCACAAATGGTCAATTCCAACCGTTAAGATCGAGCACTTAAAGATAACTGATTTTTGGACGTCAAATACAAATTTCTGTTGTAAAACGACCACTTTATATTGATTTGACATTGGGCAAAATCCAAGCCCAGCTCTAGTAGATGATGTTGGAGGACAATTTGAGGTTGCCGGTGTTGTGACATATTCCAAAGTCATAGGATTGCAGACATGATAACGACCATCTTTACTACTGAAACAGATAACGACCCTCCCCCAACACCCAACCAACCCCCGCGCCACCCCCTCCCCCCCTCCCCAAAAAG
>ML245710.1:0-72637 GCA_005239495.1 Nicotiana undulata | reverse complement strand
TAATTATATCAATTTAGGAAGATTCGAGGAGGATTTATCAAATATTTCCTTAAAAACGCATTCCTGACGTACTTTGGAAATTCAACTCCGAACCTCGGCGTTCGGAAATTATAATTCTTGAAGAAATGCGCTATACGTCGCCTAAGGATCAAGATTAACTCAATTAATCATCCCTCAATGGCCCAAAAATCAGAATTCACATTTTTCCTCAAACCCTCTATTCCTCCCCAACAATTTCTTATGAATTCTATGGATTTGGAAGAGGAAATTCCCAAGGAATTGAAGAAATTAACATGCGGAGGGTTAGGGAATCACTTACATGAGTTTCTAGGCCGAAATACCCGTTCTGGAGCTCTTGGGGTCGTCAACAATGGAGGAAATATGATTTTTGGGAAAAGAATTCACGACTTGGGCTTTTTAATAGGACTGCCCAGCAGTTTCCGCACCTGCGACCTTTGGATCGCAGGTGCGGAATCGCACCTGCGGGAAATTGGCCGCTCCTGCGGAAAGAGGCCTGGGCACTGGGGGGAATTCTCGCACCTGCGGACTTTGGATCGCAGGTGCGGACTCGCACCTGCGGGAAATTGGCCGCACCTGCGATAGCCTGGGCCCTGGGGATTGATCGCGCTTGCGGAGTCTGGTCCGCTCCTGCGGAAGGGGCCGCGCCTGCGATTGATTTTCCGCTGGTGCGAACCTCGCGCCTGCGGCTCATGGACCGCAGGTGCGGTCACACTAGCAAATTCCCACCAGCAGTTCAATTGCTGGTTTTTGACCCCGTTCGAGGTCCGGGAGACCCCTGAGCCCACTCGGGCCCTCGACAAATTATAACAACGAGTTACAAATCACATGACGGACTTGCTCGAGCTCCCAGAACACTAAAAACATCNTTTCAAACTTAGGATTTCAAGAAAATTTCAATGGCTCACCAATACGCCGAACGGGTCTATACTGCTCGGAATGACCCCAAATTTTGCGGACAAGTCATAAATGACTATACGGAACTATTTCCAGTTCCGGAATTCCATTCGGACCATGATATCACGAGGTCCAATTCCAGGCTGAATTCTAAATCACATGAAATCCTGAATTCCAATTCAGGTGCCGAAATACTCCCGGGTCATCAGAAACCTGAGGCGAACACACTCCCAAGTCTAAAATCATCATCCGGAGTTGCTGGAGCTGTCAAAACTTGATTCCGAGGTCGTTTTCTCAAAATGCTGCTCGGAACCAAAATTAGCCAAATAGGCTAGCCTTTAGGAACCAAGTGTTCATGAACTGGCCAAATCACTTTCGAATCTCGAACTACCTGCCCACACAAGTCATAAGGCACGAGTAGCCGCTATGGAAAGAGTAATTCACGGCAACGGAGTCCCAACACACAAAACGACCGGCTAGGTCGTTACACTTACCCATATGCGGTTAGGGAGGCAATGCTTATCCTCATGTAAAGAGGATACAATTCTTCGTCTCATGAAATTGGGAGACAGTGCTTAGTCTCATGCAAAGAGGAGACAAAAATTAGTCTCATGCAATTTGGGAGACAGTGCGTAGTCTCATGCAAATAAAGGAAATGCTTAGCCTTATGAAATTAGGGAGTCAATGGTTAGCCTTATGCAATTATGGAGGCAATGCTTAGTGTCATGAGATAAGAGGAGACAGTGCTTAGTCTCATGCAAGTAAAGGTAGAGCTTAGCCTTATGCAATTAGGGAGGCAATGCTTAGCCTCATGCAAGGAAGATAAATGATTAGTCTCATGCAATTAGGAGACAATGCTTAGTCTCATGCAAAGAAAGGCAATGCTTAGCCTTATGCAATTGAGGAGGCAATGCTTAGCCCCATGCAAAGAAGAGACAATACTTAGTCTTATGCAAAGAAAGGCAATGCTTAGCCATATGTGATTAGGTAGGAAATGCTTAGCCTCGTGCAAAAAGGAGACAATTCTTAGTCTCATGCAATTGGGATACAATGCTTAGTCTCATGCAATTTGGGACACAGTGCTTAGTCTCATGCAACGAAAGGCAATGCTTAGCATCATGCAAAGAGGAGACAATGCTTAGTCTCATGCAAAGAAAGGCAATGCTTAGCCTTATGTGTAGGGAGGCAATTCTTAGCCGCATGCGAGAAAGATAATGAGTGATAGTAGAGTATTTCTTAGCTGGAGATGTGTTTGCGTTTGACAACTTTGTCGTCATGAAGATAGTGATTTTGATGTGTGTATGTATTTGCGAATACTCCTGTTATGTTTATTTTGCCTGCATCCAAAGAAAAATCGTGAGTTATGCGGTGAAGGTTGGTTTGTGCTATCACCTTCTTGCTTTGCTTTTGCTCCTATCTCGAGATCCTGTTTGAGTTACCCTGGGCAGCACCTGGCTGTTTATAAAAATAAAAATTTCGAAAAGATGTGCGTGCATTTGATGAATGTAGTTATTTGAAATATAGTAGTATACAATATCAAGTAAGTTAGATGAACCAATGATTATAGGCTATAATTACGTATTTTAGTCGCTTATTACACTCGAGTTTACTGCACTTTAGTTGAGTTTGAGCTTTAATCGCTAGTGTTTTGCACTAATTGTGTGTTTTATGCCTTGTAGGTGTGATTCCGAGCTATATAGATGTTATGGAATGAATTTAAGTGATTTGAAGCTTTGAATTCTGAGTAAAAGCTCAAGGAATTAAGCCGGGATCGTGTTCGGGGGTCAAATTTGATAGTTGAGAGCAAACGAAGACTCGATGAGGCATATTTTGCACTGTCTAGTAAAATGGATATAACCTTTTTCTCCGAACTCTATTTGGGCTATATAATATATGGTTGCAAATATAACTCAAAGGTCTAAAACTTTTATGTTTTACGTTGTTTCCAATTCCGAACGGAACAGGGTGAAAAATGCGGTCGACAGCGCGACTGCGGAACTGAACGCGACAGAATCAGAGAGCATGTTTGGCCGCGCCTGCGCCGCGTCCAGGCGTCAAAAAAAGTCCTTTTTTGCGTGGGAGAAGTTATATTTGTTTGGGCCCAACCCTACTTGGTATATATACATGGGAGAACGTTTTTGAGAGGAAGAGACAAGAACAGAGCCGTCGTGAAGGCCGAAATTCATCAAGTTCCATCTTTTCTTCCATCAATCTTTGTAATTTTTATGTTTCTTTGTATGATTTTTTGTTTTGATACCATGTCTATGTGGAGCTAAACTTCACGTTCTAGGGTTGTGGTTCTTTCATGACTATTGTTATTCGGATATTGATATTGATTTCTTAATTTATCGTATTGGTTTATTTATTCAATCTTGTGCTTAATTATTTGATTGCTTGATCACCAATTGAATACTATCTACGAATCTAAAGTTGAACTCGAAAGTGAGAATTCTAGATTGCATATAGGATTGAGTTTGTGACGACCCAGCCGGTCTTTTTGCGTATTACGACCCCGTTCCCTTAAATGAAACCTTTCATAACGACCTCGGAATCGAGTTTTGACAGCTCCAGTAGCTCCGTATGATGATTTCGAACTTGGGCGTATGTTCGGCTCGGGTTTCTGACGACCCGGGAGCATTTCGGCGCCCGAAATGGAAATCAGGATTTCCTTAAGTTTGGAATTTGGCTTGAAATGGGACTTTATGCTATCGAGGTCCGAACGGAATTTCGAGACCGGTAATGTTCCGTATAGTCATTTATAACTTGTCTTCAAAATTCGACGTCATTCCGAGTAGTATAGACTCGTTCGGCGCATTGAAATGAATTCTAGAAATTTCAAAGTTATTAAGTTATGATTTCAGGGGTTTTGGAGGGTGATTTTGAGTTTTAGCGATGTTATGAGTGTTCCGTAGGCTCGAGCTAGTCCGTATAATGATTTGGGACCTGTTGGTACGTTTTGACGGGGGATCAGGTGGGCCCAGGTGCCTCCCAGACCCCGCACGCGGCCAAAAACAAGCAAAAACCATTGTTGGTGCAGCTATTTCTGGTGTGACCGCACCTGCGGTCTCTCAGTCGCAGGTGCGACCCCCATCGCAGGCGCGACCCTTCTTCCGCAGGAGCGGGACCGCTGGTGCAGACTCTTCTCGGCAAGTGCGATGCCCAGGGTCCCAGGCCCTTTTCCGCAGGGGCGATGATATTCTCGCAGGTGCGAGACCGCACCTGCGGTCCCAAGGTCGCAAGTGCGGAAATCACTGTTGCCAGCCCCTTTAAATGTCCAAAAATATGGGTTTTCTTCATGTTTACCCACCATCAACCTCCATTAGAGAGCATCCAAGTTTGAGCAACACCTCCCACGACCACCCACTGTAGAGGTAAGTAATTCTCTTCTATTTTTCACTACTATGCATAGAATTCAACGGGTTTAATTCCTAAAGAATCAAAAATCATAAAATTTGGATAGAAATTCTAGGGCTTTGAATAAATTGGTGAATTATTCATTTGAGGCTATGAATCCTTGTATAAATCACATAACTTCGATCCTTAGACTTCGGGTAGGTGATTCCTTCAAGAATTTTCGAAATCCAAACGTGTGGGCCTGGGGTCGAAATTCCAGAAATGGTCAAGAATGCTTAATTTTAGGATTCTTGTTAATTCTTCTTCTTGGAACCTAAATTAATTCAATTATACCATGATTGGTTAGTTGCGAGCCGTCGAGGGTGAATTTCGGAGAGTCGGGCGCATCCTTGATCCGAGGGGTGATATCGTCACGAGGTGTTTCCTTTCACCACTTTCTAGTTAGAGGGCAGCGCTCGCAGATGGTGGCAGTCTTATGTGCTCAGTAGGCCAGCAGGTTCTCCACCGGTTACTTGGGAGCAGTTTACACAGCTATTTCTGGACATATACCTTCCACCGTTTGAGAGGGAGGAGCTTCGGGGTATGTTTGAGAGGTTAGAGCAGGGACAGATGTCCGTGACTGACTATGAGGTGAGGTTTTCCGAGTTATCCCGCCATGCCCTTATGATATTGCCCACTGATGCTGAGAGAGTGCGACGGTTTGTGGCAGGCTTACATCCAGGTATCAGGACCTCCATGAATAGAGAGGTAGAGATGGTTACCCCATTCCAGCTGGTAGTCGAGATAGCTCGACGGATCGAGGGTTACCGTACGAGGAGCAGGGTCAGCCAGGTCAGCAGGGTCAGCAGGATAAGAGGGCCAGATTCATAGGTGACTTCAGGGGTGCTCCAGCTAGGGGCAGAGGTCAGCTCAGAAGGCCTTCATATTCAGCACCTCCATTTCCTCCCAGGGGTGTCTCAGTGAGGCCTCAGCTCAGTGTCATTCCAGAGCGCTCTTACCGTCCTCCAGCCATTCACAGTCCATCCAGTGGTTACTCCAGCCGTCATAGATCCTCCGGTTCCTATTTCAGTGTTGTGACAGATGATTCTCATCGCACTCCAGCCATTCGGGACTCTTACTCTTCAGGCCAACATGGTATGTCACATCTGAGATGTTACGAGTGTGGGGACTTAGGCCACGTGAAGAGGGATTGCCCCCGCTTTAGGGGCAAGGCCGTTCAGCAGAGTCACCAGCCTATGGGTCCCGCACCAGCAGTCCGACCACCTAGGGGTGGAGGTCAGATTGGCAGGGGCTGTCCTAGAGGGGGAGGCCAGTCAGGAGGGGGTCATTCAGCTCCAACTCTTCTTGGGGGAGCTCAGTCATCAGGTGCTACAGCGAGGTTCTATGCTATTCCGGCCAGGGCAGATGCAGTGGCCTCAGACGCTGTGATTACATGTATTATTTCAGTCTATGGTAGAGAGGCTTCAGTGCTATTTGATCCAGGGTCTACATATTCATATATCTCAGCATTATTTGCCCATTCTCTGGATGTTGCTTGTGAGTCCTTGGGTTCTCCTTTGTATGTGTCCACTCCTGTGGGCGATTCTGTAGTGGTAGATCGGGTCTACCGAGCTTGTGTGATTGCTTTTTGTGGGCTTGAGACCAGGGCCGACCTGTTATTGCTTGATATGGTTGATTTCGAAATTATTTTGGGCATGGATTGCCTATCTCCTTATCATGCTGTGTTGGATTGCCATGCCAAGACAGTTACATTAGCCATGCTTGAGTCGCCGAGGTTAGAGTGGAAGGGTGCTTCAGTTAGCGCCTTCGGCCGGGTCATTTCCTTCATGAAAGCTCGGCACATGTTCGAGAAAGGGTGTTTGTCTTACCTTGCTTATGTGTGGGACACCACCGCCGAGTCTCCTACCCTTGATTCAGTACCAGTTGGTCGGGAGCTTCCAGATGTGTTTCCCGCAGATCTTCCAGGCATGCCTCCAGATCGAGATATTGACTTCTGTATTGATTTGGCTCCAGATACTCAACCTATTTCCATTCCTCTGTATTGTATGGCTCCTAAGGAGCTAAAAGAGTTGAAGGAGCAGCTTGAGGAGTTATTGTCCAAGGGATTCATCAGGCCAAGTGTGTCGCCGTGGGGTGCTCCAGTCTTATTTGTGAAGAAGAAGGATGGGTCCATGCGGATGTGCATTGATTACCGCCAGTTGAATAAAGTGACCATCAAGAATAAGTACCCTCTTCCGCGCATTGATGATTGATTTGATCAGCTACAGTGTGCTCGTGTGTTCTCTAAGATTGATCTGAGGTCAGGCTATCACCAGCTGAAGATTCGGGCTTCTGATGTTCCGAAGACTGCTTTTCGCACCAGATATGGCCATTATGAGTTTCTAGTGATATCCTTTGGCTTGACTAATGCCCCATCAACATTTATGGATTTGATGAATAGGGTATTCAGGCCGTATATTGACTCTTGCGTTATTGTCTTCATTGATGATATATTGATCTACTCACGGAGTCTGGGTGAGCATGAGCAGCATCTGAGAATTGTGCTTCAGACCTTGCGAGAGCAGTAGCTATGTGCTAAGTTATCCAAGTGCGAGTTTTGGCTGGAGTCCGTGGCATTTCTGGGGCATGTGGTTTCAGGAGAGGGTATCAAGGTCGATCCTCAGAAGATAGAGGCAGTTCAGAGTTAGCCGCGTCCTACCTCAGCTTCAGAGATCAGGAGCTTTCTGGGTTTAGCAGGCTATTACCGTCGGTTCGTGGAGGGGTTTTCTTCTATCGCAGCCCCATTTACCAGATTGACTCAGAAGAATGCCCCGTTTCGATGGTCCGACGACTGTGAGGCGAGCTTTTAGAAGCTCAAATCCGCATTGACCTCAACTCCAGTTCTATCATTGCCTTCCGAGTCAGGGTCGTATACTGTATATTGCGATGCTTCACGCGTCGGGTTAGGATGTGTGTTGATGCAGGATGACAGAGTTATTGCTTATGCTTCGCGCCAGCTGAAGGTTCATGAGAAGAACTATCTTGTGCACGACTTGGAGTTGGCAGCGATTGTTCATGCTTTGAAGATTTGGCGGCACTACTTATATGGCGTGTCTTGTGAGGTCTACACTGACCATCGCAGTTTGCAGCATTTATTTAAGCAGAAGGACCTTAATTTGAAGCACCGAAGATGGCTTGAGTTGTTAAAAGACTATGATCTTCCTATTTTGTACCACCCTGGCAAGGCGAATATAGTGGCAGATGCTTTAAGCAGGAGAGCAGCGAGTATGGGCAGTTTAGCTTACATTGCAGCGGAGGAGAGACCTCTAGCCTTCAACATTCAGTACTTGGCCAATCGCCTGGTGAGATTAGATCTTTCTGAGCCTCGTCGAGTTCTAGCTCATGTGGTTTCTCAGTCTTCGTTATTGGGAGAGATTAAGGCTCGACAGTTTGATGACCCGTGTTTGGTAAAACTTCGAGATACCGTGGTCTAGGGTAGGGCCAAGGATGTTACCCTAGGTGAGGATGGGGTTCTGAGACTTCAGGGCCGATTGTGTGTTTCAGATATTGATGGCCTGAGGGAGAGGATTCTAGTATAGGCGCATAGTTCGAGGTATTCTATTCATCCAGGGGCGACGAAGATGTACCGTGATATGAGGCAGC
Source organism: Nicotiana undulata (assembly GCA_005239495.1). Lineage (NCBI taxonomy): Eukaryota > Viridiplantae > Streptophyta > Magnoliopsida > Solanales > Solanaceae > Nicotiana > Nicotiana undulata. Next base: position 64,726 of record ML245710.1, on the reverse strand, counting down.
ATTACTGGTGGAGGCGGATGAAGAAGGATATTGTGCAGTATGTAGCCAGGTGTCTTAACTGTCAGCAGGACAAGTGCGAGCACCAGAGGCCAGGAGGCTTGTTCCAGCAAATGCCCATTCCTGAGTGGAAATGGGAGCGCATCACCATGGACTTCGTGGTTGGGTTGCCTCGGACATTGCGGAAGGTTGACGCGGTTTGGGTCATTGTGGATAGACTGACCAAATCAGCGCATTTCATTCCTGTGGCTACTACTTATACTTCAGAGAGGCTGGCTCAGGTTTTCATGAGAGAGATTGTCCGACTGCATGGTGTGCCGGTGTCTATTATCTCAGATCGAAGTCCCCAGTTCACCTCGCACTTCTAGAGAGCTTTGCACAGTGATATGGGCACTCAGATAGACCTCATTTCAGCATTTCATCCTCAGACTGATGGCCAGTCAGAGCGTACGGTTCAGATATTAGAGGATATGCTCAGGGCCTGTGTGATTGATTTTGGAGGTCAATGGGACCAATTCTTGCCTTTGGCGGAGTTTGCGTACAATAATAGCTATCAGTCCAGCATAGAGATGTTCTGTGGCTGGGGACGATGAGATCGCAATTACGATGGCCTCTTCGCATTTGCGAAGAGGTAGTCATAATTTGCGAAGATTGTCAACTCTGGCCACCTTTGCAATTGCAAAGATTTAATCAGAATTGCGAAATCTTGGGTTTCTTGTTGCCTTCGCAATTACGACATCAGGGAGTAGGATCTACTGAAGTGAAAATCCTGGAATATTTCTAAGGCTGGGTTTCGACTGTCCAATCATCTTTGGAATATTTGACTCATTTTGAAATATATTTCATAGCCTTACCATGTTTTCACTCCAATACTTTCTTTACAGGTACCGTAAGCTGAAAAGCTCTAACTCCAATGAATCCACGCATGAAAATTCATTGGAAGTTGAGTAGAACTATGACCAACACCGATTCTTGTCATTGGAATGTCAGGAACGGTACTATGTCGAGTTTATTTCGAAGAAGTTGCTCCCGGAAAGTGGAACATTGCTGGAAAAGGTCATTGAACGTCTTCCCTAGTTCCATCAGAGGCTTGTAGACATGTGATGGACTTGTTTTGCCCCTCAACCTTGCAGAGCCAATGAACAATGGGTGAGGGAGTTCTATGAAAATCTTCCAGCCAAAGATCAGGATTCACGGCAAAATGGTGAATTTCGGAGCTGAAGCCGTGAACCAAATGTATCACCTACAGGACCATGACATGGACCCATTCCGTGCGAAAGATTGTGCCTCAAGCAAATGGTTGGTATCCAAATTGTGCCCGGGTGTAGAAGTTTCATGGGAAGCTGAAAAGAGAGGGATCACGTCCAAAGAATTCACTAGCGAAGCAAAGATATGGTTGGCAATCGTATGCAGTCGCATCTCCCCTACGTCGAATATATGGAATGTACCAATGACGAGAGCTCAAATGATAGCCTCCATTATTGATGGTATTCAGCTCAATGTTTGTGAGATTTTCATCAATGAAATGAGGGAGGATCAGATTCAGAATGGTCCATCATTGATATTCCCATCTCTTATCACTGAGTTGTGCTAACTTGTTGGGGTTCAGGAGGATCCGGGAGACAACTGGATAGATCCGGGAAAGCCTATTAATCCGTTGAAGAAAAGAGGAGAGGGTGGCGCCGTCAAAAGCAAAAAGAGAAAGTTCGGATCTTTTTCTCAGACCAACCAGGGTAGCCAGCCATCATATTCTGCAGGATGACCATTTGCTATGCTTTTCGAGGAAATACGGCTAATTCGCGGCCTAGTAGTTGGCCTTCCACAAGGACCTGGGGAAACATCCGAGGGACCCTCTATAGGCATTTCAAAGAAAGAACTTCAAAAGTATCTTTATGATCAGAAGAAGCAGGAGGGTCACCATAAGAAGCTAGAGAAGGCATATACTGATTTGGCCACGGCGCACGGTACTTTGAGAACTTCTCATGACAAGCTGGCAAATGCACACACCAGGATGAAGAAAAGGGAGAAGAAGAGTGATAAATTCTTCAACCGCATGTGGAAGGGTGTTAACGGGCTATGGAAAGTTCTAAAGCCTCAAGAGCCAATGCCATCGACCGATCCGGAAGATGTTGATGATGCTCCAGTTCATTGGTCCGGTGAAGAAGAAGAAGAGGAGGATGCGACTGATTCCGAAAGCATGGAGAGCACTTGATACAGTATTCAGGGAGCATTTTCCACCATTTTACTCTATTTTGTTTTAGTTGCATTGGGGACATTGCAACATCTCTAGTTGGGGGTGGCTTCTTGTATAACTGTTGATATTCTTGTAAAACTGTGGATATGGTAGATTGGTATTTTATTTTCATGTGATGTGTTATATTAGTATGTTTACTAGATTCTTCAATTTTTGTTTTTATATATAGTATGTTTCATGGACTTGATGTTTATTAGCTTCTTGATTTTTTTTTAAATAGTATGTTTTATTTTGGTAGTGATATACTTGGTTTTCTTTGTACCACGGTTCTTGTTCCGAGGATGCTAATCTTCTTTTTGAACCGGGTAATTTCTGTTAAATTTTTGTGTCAATTTTTCCCAATGATATCGCTAGGCGAGTTTCTTAAGGGAATTAGTCATGTAGTTTAGATATAGTTTTTGTTAATTTAGGAAGAACAAGTGGTATGAGTTGGGGTTTGTACCCATTAGTCAATTTGTTGTTTGCTTGGTACCAACATGATTTAAACCTCGGCATATGAATTCTTGATCTTTGAAAAAGAAAAATGATTGAAGTAAAGATCATTGTCGTGACTTTTAGACTTAATTTTTGGCTCTTGATTCGCTAAATAGTTTCTTAGGCTATATGTGACTTCTTTGAGTTCATCGGTTTTAATTGGATTTTGGATTTGTATTCCACTTGAGTTTTCATGTGCCATGTGTGGTGAGGTTTATTGTGGGTTCTTTTGCATAATTTGTAGTCTAGAACTTCCCCGGAATGTGCTTCAAGGATAAATCCTAGACTAACTTGGTTTGAAAATTGATGTTAGGCCTTCCTTGGACAGCTATTGTGCCTTAAATTTCCTACCCTTGCATATTTTCCCTATTCAACCCCTTTTGAGCCTTTCAACTTTTTCTTTGGCAACCATGTTACAAGGATTAACCCTTAGTTATTTATTGATTTATCTTTTGGAACCCTACCTCCCTAAGTACTTTGAAAGTGTAAACATAGGCTAAAAGCTTAAGTTTGGGGGTGAAGGTTGGAAAAGTTGTGATGTGGAAGTTGCTTAAAAGGTGAAAGGTAAATTAAGAAAAATGGAATTGTGAATAAATAGAAGACTAGGTGATAAAAAAAATGAAGAAATGGTGGAAACGTTCTTGAATGAAATGTACTTTGATTGTTGGAAAAAAATTGTAGTGCTTAGGGAGGTTTTGTGTCACTCTAACCAAAATTGTGCCCTACCTTAACCAAAATCCTAAACTACAAACCTTTAAGTCCTAATAGATTTTGAACCAAGTTTGTCTACATTAGTGGAGAAATACATGAAGTGCAAGCCTATGGTACTACTTGTGTGCATTTGAACATTTTTGTGAGAGAGAGTTAATTCTTTCCATTTGGTATCCCATTTATGTTTTGAATTGTAATTTATGAGTATGGAATTCTCTCTTAAGTGTGAGGGCACATAAGATATGAGTTGTGAAGTTTAATCCCATTTTCATTTGGGAGGAATGAACAAGGGAAGTTAATTGTGATAGAAAGGCAAATTTTGAAGCTTTAGCGTCATGACTTTATTGCTACTTTGATTTACATAGTGTTTGAGCACTTGAATTGTAATGAAATTCATGAGAAATTTTTGGTATTTCACATGCTTTGGATTAATTGTTGGTAACAATCGAACTCATGTGTTTGTGCATGCAGTAGACCTTTTTGACCTGGCATGATATTGATGCACTATTGAGTTAAATACTTGGGAGGAGATTTTATCACTTTCATTGCTTGAAGACAAACAATAGTTTATGTTTGGGGGTTTGATAAGTTGGTATTTTACCAACTTATCTCATCTTTAAGCTTAGATTTGTGCTATGTTTGATTGATAAAATCGTGTATTTAATGTCGTTTACTTCTATTTTATAGGTTCTATATGATTTAGAAGTGATCATGAAGAAACCAAGTGAAAAAGAAGTTGAAAAGAAGAAAATCTGGAAAAAGGCTTCACATGTCGCAATTGCTACATCAACTTGGCAAATGCGAAGTCAAACATTCCAGTCAATGTTCGAAAATGCGAAAAGAAGGTCGCAAATATGAGGTCAAGCCAGACAGTCAACCTTCGCTAATGCGAAGATCTTCATCGCAAATGTGAAACCAAGTGCACAATGTCAAGTTTGCAATTGCGAACATAAATATCGCAAATGCGATGTGCAACAGTAATATCAGGGTTCACCATTGCGAACTAATATTCGCAATTGCGAATATCGTGCCTCAGTTCTGGATACTTCTGTAATTTCACAATCTTTTGGACCCAAACCATTTATATACGACCTAACTTATTTGTAAAATATCTTTGGCTTATTTTTCAGTCTCTTGACTAGAAAAGACAAGTTTTAGATCGAGGGTTGTTGCACACACACTTGCGTCTTGAAGATTTGAAACTTTTGGTTGAAAATTTCTTACTCAATTATGCTCATTTCTTTATTTACTTTCTTTGTATTTAATATTTAAGTGTGCAATATTTTTTCCAACACTTGAATCTTTGTTTATGGAAATATGCATATTTAAAGTGTGGATTAAATAACTTGTTGTGCTTATGTATTGAACGATTTTATTTATTATGAAGTGAGTTATTGTTTGTTTAATTATTCTTATTCTTTAATGTTTTAAAAGGGATTAGCTAATCCTAGGACTCGCCCATTTACTTCAAATTAATTTTGGGAAAGATAATTTGGGGTCTGAAAAGATTAATTAACAAGAACTTGAGGCTTTAGCCCTCACTTTATAGATTCTACTTATGGATAGGATTGAACTACTTGTAGTCATATTCGGGCGTGCTTAATCTCTTAATTGTGTTAGGAATAATTCAATTAGGGAGTCTTGTTAGTCTTTGGAAGAAGCTAATATAGAATAATTTCCCGAGGCTAATTAACATAACCTCACTCATATTTGTGAAATTGTGAAATACATTGGATCGTTACTTGAGTGTAATTCCCAATGCATCCATGCTTGTAGCCATTGACCATTTTACTTACTTTCGAGGTTAGTTTTTATTATCGCATTTAGACATAATATTTTCTCAAAACATATCTAAGTGTTTGGCTTAGCATAATAAGTGATAATTCTCTTACACGCCTAATAACCTACATATTGTTTGTTGTGGGATTCGACCCCGACTCATAGTTGGGTAAATTATATTGCATGCGACCGTATCCATTTACTTTTTAGTAGTGGATTTGGACGTCATCAGTACCTGGATGAATGGAATACCGCAAATTGTCGGTCTCCTCAAGAATCAACTCACGCAACCCTTCCACATTGGGCACACAAATCCAATCCTACATCTGTAACACCCCATCATATCCAATAGAAACCTTCTTAGCATCATCGTGTTGTACCGTGTCCTTAAGGACAAGCAAATAGGGATCGTCATACTGACGCTATTTGATGCGCTCATACAAAGAAGACCAAGAAACCACGCAAGCAAGAACCCGTCTAGGCTCCGAAACAACTAACCTCACAAACTAATTGACCAAATCCTGAAAATCTAATGCTAGCGGTCTCTCACCAACTGATTATATGCAAGGCTACCCTTACTCACAACCTTTCTACTCAAGGCATCGGCCACGACATTGGCCTTACCGAGATGATACAAAATGGTGATATCATAGTCTTTTAATAGCTCCAACCACCTCCATTGCCTCAAGTTTAGGTCCTGCTGCTTAAACAAGTGATGTAGACTCTGATGATCTGCAAATACCTCACAAGACACGTTGTAGAGTTAATGCTCCAAATCTCAATGCATGAACAATGGATGCCAACTCTAAATCATGAATGAGGTAGTTCTTCTCATGGGGCTTCAACTGGTATGAAGCATAGGAAATCACCCTACCCTCCTGCATCAAGACACACCCAATACCAATCTGCGAAGAATCATAATAAATTGTATATGAACCCGATGCTGACAGTAAAATTAGAATTAGAGATGCTGTCAAGGCAGTCTTGAGCTTCTAAAATCTCCCCTCACACTAATCGGACACTTGAATGGGGAACCCTTCTTGGTCAATCTAGACCAAGGTGCAGCAATGGACGAGAAACCCATCACAAAACAGCGACAATATCCGTCCAAGCCAAGAAACATCCGGATCTCCGTAGTTGAAGATGGTCTAGGCCAACTCTGAAGTGCCTCAATATTCTCCGAATCTATCTTGATCCCCTCACAAAACACCATGTACCCCAAAAATTCCACAGAATCAAGCCACAACGAGCACTTGGAGAATTTAGCATAAAGTTACTTCTCCCTCAAGGTCTGGAGTACAATCCTTAGATGTTGCTCATGATCCGCCTGGCTGCGTGATTACACTAGTATATCATCAATGAATACTATGAAAAACTAATCAAGATATGGCTGAAATACATTGTTCATCATATGCATAAATGTTGCTGGGGAATTGGTCAGCCCAAAAGGCATCACAAGAAACTCGTAGTGACCATAACGGCTCCTGAATGCCGTCTTCAGAATATCATAATCCTGAAAAGAAATCTTCTACTGGTGATACCCAGACCTCAAATCAATCTTAGAGAAAACTCTATCACCCTGTAGCTGGTAAAATAAGTCATTAATGCACGGTAGCGAGTATTTGTTCTTAATTGTAACTTTGTTCAACTGTCTGTAATCAACGCACATCCGCATAATACCATCCTGCTTCTTCACAAACAGAAGCGGTGCACCCTAAGGCAACATATGGGCCTAATGAATCCCTTATCAAATAGCTCCTAAAGTTGTTCCTTTAATTCTTTCAACTCTCCTTGTGCCATACGATACGGAGGAATATAGATGGGTTGAGTGCCTGACACCAGATCAATACCAAAATCAATGTCCTTGTAGGGAGGCATGCCCGACATATCTATAGGAAACACATCTAGAAAGTCTCTCACAACTGAAACAAACTCAATGGTAGGATTATCGACACTAACATCCCTCACAAAGGTCAAATATGCCAAACATCCCTTTTCAACCATCTGTTGAGCCTTTGAGCATAAAATCACTCTATTGGGAACATAATCCATGGATCCTCTCCACTCAACCCTAGGTAATCCCGGCATCACCAACGTCATGGTCTTAGCGTGATAATCCAGAATAGCACGACATGGAGAAAACTAATCCATGCCTAAAATCACATCAAAATCAATTATACTAAGCAGCAAAAGATCAACTCTCATCTCTAATCCCCTAATGGTCACCATAAACTATCGATACACACATTCCATAATAATATAATTACTTACTGGGGTGGATACAAGAACAATTAACTAAAGAACCACGGGGCATATCCAAACAGCGAGCAAAGTACGATGATACAAATGAATGAGCGGAACCGGGGTCAAATAATATGGAAGTATGCATGTGGCACACTGAAACAATACCTGTGATCACTGTGTCTGAAGCAACTGCCTCTGGCCTGGTGGAAAAAGCGTAGCATCGAGCATGACCACCACCTGATCGACCTCCCCCTCTAGGGTGACCTTGAACTGCTTGAGTCCCACCCCAAGCTGGTTGAACCAGTGGTGAAGTAACTAGTGCGGAAGTCATAGCCTGGCCTCTCTGTTGAATTGGACCTCCCATAAGATGGGGGAAATACCTCCTCACATGCTCAACTCTCCACCCTCGTAGTAACCGCAATCTACAAATGGTGGTACGGAATGAACCGGACCTTGAGAACCATAATAGCCACTAGAAGAATCAGGTACTGACGAACCATGAACTGATGGAGCACAAGATGAACTTTGAGCTGGGAGAGCACTGAAAGATGACTGCCTCGGATGAGCACTGTATGAACCATGACTAGCTGATGCACTATGATGAACCAGATGAGCCATCTAAGAAGGCCAGTAAGGACGACCCTTGATGTGATGGGACTGTCCCCCAGATGATGCACTACTGAAACCGCCTGAATTATGAGGCCTCTTGGCCTTTCGCTCCTCATTCTCCTAACTTCGAACCAACTCCAAGCGTCTAGCAATATCGACCACCTGGTCAAACCTCACATATTTCGCCACCTCCTGAGCCATAATGAAAGTGTAATCCATAGTTGAGACCATTAATGAACCTCCTAATCTTCTCCCTCTAAGTGGGAACCGACCATACTGCGTGACGAGACGACTCTACAAAACTCATCTCATATAGAGTCACGGCCATACCTTTATAGAGTAGCTGCTCAAACTGCCTACACAACACATCTCTATGAGTCTGTGGGATAAACTTCTATTATAAGAGAACCGAGAACTCATACCATGTAAGCATTGCTTCATCGGTTGGCCGGCCCAACTAATAGGACTCCTACCATCTGTAGGTTTCCCCTATCATCTAAAAGTAGTAAATGAAACTCCACTGGTCTCCAAAATAACTGTTGTGCAACGGATCCACTGGCACATGTATATAAAATCCTGAGCATCCACTAACTGTTCCCACTGAACTTTGGAGTCTTAAGCCTCACAAATTGCTCACTTTTATTTAGATCCTCATCACTTATAGGTGGTTAACCTAGGCCCGAGCAGCTGCAATCGGCTGGGCTGGTAGTACCCCGGTGTTTGGAGTCCCTGAGCTACCCGCTCTGGAGTACGAGCAGCAGGAGTTTGGGAACCTCCCCCGACCTATGAAGTGGCTAGTGCAGCTAGAACTAAGACTGCTTGAGCCAGGCTTTGCACACAGTAAAATTTTTTTGGCTAAGGCCTCCTGAAGGCATGGGATCACAATAGGCACAGCGGATGCCTAAGTTGGTCCTACCGGCTCAACAACATCTGGTATCTGCTCCTTAGTTGGAGCAACTGATGTCTCCACAGATGTTGCTCTGGCTTTAGTACGAGCCATACCTCGGCCTCTACCATGACTCCAACCCCTCGCAGGCCTAGCTGGTGGTACTGGTGGCCGTCTGCCTGATCTAATCGCAGGTGTCCTCATCATTTGTGAGAGAATAGAAGAGTCAAGATTCAAACTCTGAAAATAGGAAATTCCCATAATAAGAATGCAAGAAAGTGCAATTTCCTAATAGTTCGGTAGCCTTTCGAAGATAAGTACAAACGTCTTAGTACCGATCTGCAAGACTCTACTAAACCTGCTCATGACTCATAAGAACTAAGTAACCTAGGGCTCCGATCCCAACTTGTCATGACCAAAAATCCCAACCTGTCGTGATGGCTCCTAACACACTTACTAGGCAAGCCGACAAATTGCATAACAATTAAACATTTGGATAAAACACGGTTTAATATACTCAAGAGCGGAAATAACATAAATATCTGATAAAAGAAACTGGATCACTACTACAGCCATCCCAAACTTGGTGTCAACGAGTACATGAGCACTACTAAATATCAAAATAAACAAAACTCTAGTACAACTGCCTGAGTAATACAACATTACTGAAGAGAATGAAAGGAAAGAGAGTCAAGGTTTGCGGGCGTCATAGCAGGTACCTCAAAGTCTCTTAGCAGATACTAGCACAAATGACAACACGTGTATGATAATGACAATGATAGTAATAACTCGGAGAAACTTCAATAATCAGCTTGTTCATGGTACAGAATTTTAGGCATGATTTCAAGTTCAACAATTAAAACCCAACACTGATAGAATATGTCAAGTATAGCTAGCATGAGGAATGGTACACCTTTATGCCTACATGTCAATATGCATATCAAATGTATGATTCATGGTGGTGTTCTCAAGTACTCACACTCTTGGAATACTCAATATGTCTGCCAAATGCCCATACAAACCACACACACAATCACTCAACATTGTACGGGTGCCTGAAATCAATGCCCCTCACCAAAGCACGTGTATATGTATATCATTGTGTCTGCGCTCACTACTGGTATGTCAGACTCCGGAGGGGCGGATCCTTCCCAAGCATTAATATAAAGCCTATATGGCCTGCTGCGGCATGCAATTCGATCCATAATAATAAATAAGCCAATAGGACTGCTGCGATGTGAAGCCCGATCCACAATAACACTCGCAACCTGGCTCTCAGGCCCACCTCAGTCATCCATCTCTCAAGTCTCAAGGGCTCACAATATCGTACTGCTTAGCCCGAAAAATAATAACATGTGATGCAACAGTAAATGATAACAGAGATTGAGATATGATATGCAAATGAAGGATCATGACAAAGGACATAATTTCAATTAAAATAGATATATCAAAACAACAGAAATAACCTCACTAGGTCTCAACAGAATAAGCACATAACCTAAACATTATTTCTAACAGGGATAACAGTTCAATTACTATAACAAGTGAGTATTTTACAGATAGAACAAGACTTGATAACAACACAGTACATAAGAATCAACTGAATCATGATTACCACAGTACACACCCACACGCCTGTCATATAACATGTGTGTCACCCCAACACAATACAAATAACACATTTTCTAGGGATAAATACCCTCAGTTCCAGGTTTAGAAGTGATACTTACCCCAAAGTGCGTAACTCACTACTCTAAGAATCCGTTGCCTCGTGAATCGGAACCCGACAAAATCCGAATATCCATTCAATTGCGAGTCCAACTATACCAAAATCATCCAATTCCAACCACAAATCGACCCTCAAATCCCTAAATCTTACTCTCCAATACATAGTCTAAAACCCCCCAAATTTCACCTCAATAATACACAATCTAGGTGTAAAAATTAATGGATAAACAATAATTATCAATAAAAGTGATGAATCTTCACTTATTTCTTCAATTATAGTGAAAACCCTCTCAACAATCGCCCCTACCTCCGTATATTTCATCCGCATATGTCATATTGAGAGAACTAGAAACACACTAAGAGAAAAATCAAATAGTTATAAAAATAAAATATTTACAAAAAAAGAAAAAAAAACTTGCAATTAAAAGTCTAATCTAGAAACTAGCTAATTTCCAAGTCCCCGACAACGTCGCCAAAAACTTGTTGCGGCCAAACGCACACGCAAGTATACACGGTCGTCAAGTAATAAAGTGATTAAAAGCCGAATGTCGAACCCACGAGGACTTATGATTAACTATTAATTAAATTAGACTATCCTAATTATCTAAACAAGAATTAAATTTAGAAGTATTTGTTTCTAATCTAATTAAAATAAGGAGAAAACAAATAATGAACTCCAAACAAAGGAAGAACAGATTTTTATGTTATCAATGTGATGAAAACGATCTAGGGTTATGGGCTATCTAACATTCCTATTGTATTCTTCAATTAACTTGACATACTAATTTATCTAGTTTATTGGTTGACAGGGTTAATATTGCTCGTAAGAATCTGTCGAGTTCTTCCTTGCCTATTCAAGGTAACCTAACGCATATATGTCTATGGAGTTAGAATTAACAATAACGCATTTATAATTCATGTAAAACAACCAAGCAAGGCAATTAGGTATATGTCTATCCTAACCGCGAATCCATTCCCTGATGCCCAGGTTCAAGAACTTGTTCTACTCAATCCTATAAGCAATCTAGAATTCTCACTTTCGAGTTCAATTCTAGATTCATAAATAGTATTCAATTGGTGATCAAGCAATCAAATAATTAAGAGCATGATTGAATAAATAAAACAATATAATAAACTAAGAAATCAAAAGCAATATCCGAATGACAATAGTCATGAAAGAACCACAACCGTAGAACGTGAAATTTTAGCTCCACATAGACATGGTAGCCAAACAACAAATCATACAAAGAAGTATAAAAAAATACTAAGTTTGGTGGAAGAAAAGATGAAATCCGGCCTCCACGGAGGCTATGTGCTCTCCCTAGGTCAAAAATATGTCCAAAGTTACAAAAGTAATATTTTTACATGTATTTATACCAAGTAGGGTCAGGCCCAGACGAAAACACCTTCTTCTGCGCGAAATAGGACTCCACTATGTAAACCCGCTCCCTGCGTTGCGATAGTCGGAATTCGGGAAAATTCAAAACATGAAAGTTGTAGCTCTTTTAAATAGCTTTCCATTAATATATTATGGAGCCCAAACAGAGTTCTGAGCGAAACATTATGTGTATTTTACTAGACAATGCGCCATATGCCTGCTCGATTCTTCGTTTCGTTCTTAACTATCATTTGTTGATCCTATAACACGATCCTGGCTTGATTCCTTGGGCTTTTACTCAGATTTCAAAGCTCCAAATAACTTCAATTCATTCCATAATATCTACATAACTCGAAATCACTCCTACAAGGCATAAAACACACATCTAGTGCAAAATACTAGCAATTAAAGCTCAAACTCAATTAAGGTGTAGTAAATTAGAGTGCGATAAGCAACTAAAATACGTAATTATAGCCTATCATCAGGGAGAACTGGGCTACAATAAACAAAACGATTGGTCAGGTCGTTACAACGCGTTGGGGTTATGGTGTGGGGAGGGTTTGCTAGGGAAAGGGTGGGCCATTGCATGGGGTTGGTGGGTAGGAGAGGGATGTCGGGGTGGGGGTGAGACCAGGGTGCAAGGTGGTAGGTTGGGGTCTACGGGTCCGAGATCGCTGGTGTGGATCGGGGGGTGGCAGCAGGGGTGGGAAGGTTGTAAGAGAGTTTTAAAAAATATTTTTCTCCTATTGGTAGGGTGAAAAGTGTTAGAAAGATATTTTCAATTACATTCAAAAAACTAAATATAAAAAAAATTTAAAATATTTTTCAAAAATATTTTCTTTCATACCACACACATCCTATCAAAACGGAGTTTTGTGCCTAAGAATTCAGAAAACAAAATGATTGTTGGTTCTACGGTGTAGGAAAGAGAATTATATGAATAAAAAGGGAAATTACTTTATACGGAAAGGGGTTCAAAATTTTCCTAAACTATTGAAAAAGGTTTAAAAATATCCTTCATCCGCCTATTGGGCTAAAAATACCCCTTCATCCACTTTTTTGGTTCACTTATGCCCTTTGATCGTTAGGTCAATGCCGAATTAAAAATAATTATTATTCTTTTTGTACAACTTAAAAAAAAAATTATTTTGCAAAATATTTTCATTTTTTTAAACTAATGCACCAACAGTCCACTAATTTAGTAAAGTCTTCTTCTTCTTCTTCTTTTTTCCAGTCTTTTTAAGGCATTTATTTTCTTCTAAAAACTGAAAAAAATATGTAAAAACAGAAAAAAAATGTTTCTAATAAAATATTATCGTTTTTTAAAAATTGAAAAAAATATTTCAACAAAATATTTTGTTTTTGAAAAATATTTTTTTTTCCATTTTTTCAGTTTTTTTAGAACATTTCGTTTTACAGTTTGTTTTAAAGAAAAAAATATTTTCGTTTTTTTAAAAAAACTGAAAAAAAATATTTTTTTGTAAAAACTGAATTGCTTTTGGTAAAAACTATAAAAAAAAAAAAAGAAGACTTTACTAAATTAGTGGACTATTGGTGCATTAGTTTAAAAAAATAAAAAAATATTTTGCAAAATATTTTTTTTACGTTTTACAAAAAGAATAATAATTATTTTTAATTTAGCATTGACCTAACGGTCAAAGGGCAAAAGTGAATCAAAAAAGTAGATGAAGGGATATTTTTAGCCCAATAGATGGATGAAAGATATTTTCATACCTTTTCCAATAATTTAGGGGCTTTTTTAAACCCTTTTCCGTAGTTTATATTAAAGAGTTTCCTTCGGTGGATGATAAAGTGATACATAAAAAGATAAGAGGGAGTTGCTCATGTGATACAACTTCCATATTCAACCCTGGTATTATGAGTTCGAATCACTAAGGGATCAAATGGGAAGTTCCTAAGAGGATTAAAAAAGGCCGCCCATCAAAGTAACAATTAGGGATGTGCATAATTTGGTAAATATCAAATTATCTTATCGAAATCGAAAATTTTGGTATTCGGTATGGTATTTGGTTTAAGTTAAAATTTTTTTGATATTAGGTATGTATTTGGTCTTTTAAAATAAAATACCGAAATACTGATACCGAATCGAAATGTATATCATATTACAAAATACATATATTATTTGTTATAAAATAAATATAAAAAATCTAAAATTTTATTTTTCTTATTCTCTAAGTTCATCAATTAACTCTAAGCAAGTAACAAAACATTTCTAATGATCAAATTCATTCCTTTGTGTAAAGTTTCTCTCTATAGGTTGATATTTGCTTGTTTTGGACTAAACTTTTGTCAACAAACGTTTTCAATTTTGTGCTTTTGAGTATTTTAACAAGAAATATTATAGTATATGGCTATATGCACTAGTTAGTATAATAAAACGAAGTTACCGAACCGAATAGATTGAAATCGAGACGAGAAAAACCGAACCATACCGAATTTTATTAGGTACGGTATTGGTATAGCATTTTAAGAAATCGAATACTGAAAATACCGAACGGAAATATTTAAATATCGTACCGTACCGACCGACGAACACCCGTGATAACAATGGATCCCATTAATGCTCTTTTATATCCAACATATAATTGTACAAAATTCTATCATCACGTAAATAAAAGGGAATAATTTAAGGGGGAAAAAAGAAGAGAAAATGCTTTGATGAGAAGAAATATTAATGTTTTTGACTAATGATTCTTATATTAGGAAAAAAGGAGATGAAGGAAATAACACAAGATAAGGTAGATACATGTCATTCTCAACTTACCAAGAAACAGAAAGTAGAAAAAGCTCGAGAAAAAGTGCAAAGAGTCTTGATACACTGGACCTACCAATTAAAGTAATATACTAGTATTTGATTTTTCATACATAATTTGGCCAATAAAATTACTATTTCTATGCCATTCTTGTACTATATAATATTCTTACCAGTAAATACTCGCCATTAAGGATATACAATATTATAGTTGACAACTATCTGTATGGCTACTTGTTAGGGGATTGTTGGTGGCATGGCTACTGCGGAAGCCCATTATGTGATTCCTTCAGCAGTTGTACGTAACCTTTCTGATAAGCTCTATGAGAAGCGCAAGAATGCTGCTTTGGAGGTACAATTTTCTCCCTTTCCCAAATTCTTCCGTGTTCCGAATATTCAGAATTGATATATATGGCCTACTTAACTTGTTTGGTTGTTCAACATTTTGTTGGCATTTATGTGTAGTTGGAAGGGATTGTTAAGCAATTG
Organism: Nicotiana undulata; assembly: GCA_005239495.1. Classification (NCBI taxonomy): domain Eukaryota; kingdom Viridiplantae; phylum Streptophyta; class Magnoliopsida; order Solanales; family Solanaceae; genus Nicotiana; species Nicotiana undulata. The sequence continues at coordinate 49,404 of ML245710.1, read as the reverse complement.
GCTGTAGCGGGTGATCATGACAAGATTACTGCGGTAATCAATTTGTTGACACAAGAATATACCTACTCCCCTCAACCTAATAACCGGAAAGTGAGTCCCAGTTTTATGATTTCCCTTCAGACCAGATGCACTTGTCTAACTTTTCTTCATTTAGTTTGTAAAGTGAGTTGGTCATTTGTCTTCCCTGCTCGGTTTTGTGTTTAGGGAGGGTTGATCGGATTGGCTGCCGCGACAGTTGGTTTGACTTCAGAAGCAGCACAGCACCTTGAGGTAGTGTGATGAAATCTGAAAATTTCCTATCAATTTTGTGCAAAATAATTGTAAGTTTTGAGTGCCATGCATGATTTAGCAGTCGGAAAGTTTGACTCTCTTGGTCCCTTTCTCTATATCTGATGAGCGCACTGGTATTTCTAGAGAATGTTCATATTTTTCTTACTGAGTTCTATGAAAAATTTACTGTATTAGTTAAAGAGAAAAATTCACTGGTATTTCCAGTTAAAATATTCTATTTTGACCATCACTTCTTTTTCCTTGATTAATAAGCAAAAAGTTTCGTTATTGATCGAAAACCCATGCACTAAGATAGGTCTGGTCAAACGAGGAAAGGCTTAGAGTGGATACTTAGGAACCCAAAGATGAGGAAGGGGAGTGGCCTGCCTAGCCATGAATCTTCCAACTTCTAGCTGCAAATTTGTTTCAAAATTTGGCAAAGCTTCCTATTGTAATTAAACACCAGCACTGCTGGAGTAGTGAACTCCTTTTGCACACCTTTGCTAGGTACCCCATATTTCTGCTGCACTATACTTCTCCATAAAGTTGTATCGTCATTGATAAATTTCCATAACCATTTGGTCATCAAGCTTGGATTGTGTGCTTCTAGATTCTTACACCTAAACCACTTATCTTTTATAACCGTCTCTCATTTTCTCTTTCATCAGTAAAGTAAAATTTTATTTAAAATAAACAGTACCACGAGTTTACAGTATGAAGTAGAAAACAGACAGAATTTTACATTTTTCTCCGCTATATATTTATTTTCTGCAAGTATGAATTCATGAAAGTGAGGTAAGCTGTAAGTGTTTGCGACAATGGTCTATGATAGAGAGGTGTGTGTGTGAGATAAGAGAGTTAAGCATTTTTGTCCTCGGTAAATAGGCAAGCTATTCCTTTACCTGAAACGAGAAAAACTTGAGGTTCAGCTGCTCAGGCCCTTGTTGATGAAACTCCAATTGTTTGCTGCGTACAAAAGAAGGAATGAACACTTTCACAATGTAATTTTATTATTTTTCTGATGCATACTTCCAAATTGTTTTTTGCTACAATGGCTTCTTCATTGACATACAGGTGGTTCTATATGTATCGCTTAGGGAGTTTAATGATTGTATTTTTGGGCTATACTGTTGAGTAGTCTACTTTTCTCTTTATGCAATTTACTTACCCTCCGGATGCGATTTTCCAGCAAATTGTGCCGTCAGTCTTGAACTCTTTCTCGGATCAAGATAGCAGAGTTCGATATTATGCATGCGAAGCTCTCTATAACATTGCAAAGGTGAGGCTTATAAAAGATTTCTTTTTATCGTGATTTTTGGACTTTACCCATGTGACTTCTGTAGGTTGTGCGAGGAGATTTCATTGTGTTCTTCAATCAGATTTTTGATGCTTTATGTAAGCTTTCAGCCGATTCAGATGCCAATGTGCAGAGTGCTGCTCATCTTTTGGATAGACTTGTGAAGGTAAAGCAAGCTTTTTTGCACTCTTAAATGTTTTACTTCGTTTCAAAGTTTTAAGGTACTGATCGTAGAAGGAAGGAGTATCAGAGGAATATGAATGGAATATTGGTTAGAAAGATAACAAAATTGACTTGTTAAGTGAACTACAATAAAGAAGAGGATAGAATGTTTTGATTTGGGGTTTGGGGTGGGGGGGGGAGAAGAGAGTCTAAAGACAAAGTCAGAGTATTTGTGGTTATCAGGAGGGGTTGTTTTCTGGTATTCTGTTGCAGTTAGAAGATCTCTCTTTTTTCCTTCTTTTTTATGTTCTTGTTATCCATAGTACATTTTGGTGGAGCCCTGGATGTTGGTGATATGGTAGTACCCTCTCCTTTTTGGCAAATAGTTATTTTGATAAAAGCTTTTTAGCAAGTGTGATATTTTGATCAATCTTGAATGCTAACATTGTTTTGCACTTTTTTTGGGATGCAGGACATTGTCACGGAGAGCGATCAATTTAGGTGTGTTTTCCACTAGCGATATCTTCATACTTGGGGTCAATTTTAGTTGTCAGTTTGATGAAGTATTATTTAATGGATTTATTTGTACATAACGTTTCTTACTCAGCATTGAAGAATTTATTCCATTATTGAGAGAGAGAATGAATGTCCTCAACCCTTATGTCCGCCAGTTTCTCGTTGGTTGGATCACGGTTCTGGACAGTGTTCCAGATATTGATATGCTCGGTTTTCTTCCTGATTTTCTTGATGGTAAGTGCTTGTGTTTTGAGCTCAAAAGTAATAAAATGTGCTGTTGAATGTTCTGTTTCCGCATTTTATCTTATTTGACATGATGAACTGCAGGATTGTTTAATATGTTGAGTGATTCCAGCGACGAAATACGGCAACAAGCTGATTCTGCACTTTCAGAGTTTCTACAAGAGATTAAGAACTCTCCAGTAAGATTTCTTCCATGCATGGTATGTTAAGCTTTCTAATGATGGAGTGATGAGATTCCTGGAAAAAATGAAAAAAGAAAAATCATACCTTTTGATTTTCTTTCTCCTAACAGCATTGTTGACGTGTTAAGTGAGAGATATGTGGGTATCAGTATGTCTAGTTTCAGATATGGCTCGCTGTTATTAGGTTGTTTTTGAGCACTTGTGTAATGGATCTCTAAATGTATGCCATATAGGTATCTTTTCCTCCGGTTTATTTTTGTTAATCCTTTCCAAATAAGATCATATTTTTCCCCTAAAAAAATCAGAAACAAAAATAAGAAATTAAACATATATAATTATTTGAAAGGAATATTTTTTGTAACTCTTCTAACTTGAACAATGCTGATCTTGAAGTCTGTAGATTATGGTCGCATGGCTGAGATACTGGTTCAAAGATCAGGTTCACAGGATGAATTTACGCGGCTGACCGCCGTCACTTGGGTAAGGACCCTGGCATCTGTAATGCTCGTGCATGATGTAATTGAATGCTTCACCTTCTATTGACGGGAATTCTATCTGCCCTGGCTTGGGTTTCATTGGTGTTAACTAATTTTCTAATTGGTTTATTTGGTCAATCAATTTAACCAGATTATTTGCTCTGCAGATAAATGAGTTTGTGAAACTGGGTGGAGACCAACTTGTCCCTTATTATGCTGACATTCTGCGTGCAATTTTGCCCTGTATATCTGATAAAGAAGAGAAAATAAGAGTCGTAAGTGGAAATAGCCTCTTTTATTTTGGTATTTGAGTTTAGCGCCTTCTAGTCCCTTGGCGTAACTGGTAAAGTTGTTGCCATGTGACCAGGAGGTCACGGGTTTAACCCGTGGAAACAGTCTCTTGCAGAAATGCAGGGTAAGACTACGTACAACAGACCCTTGTGGTCCAGCCCTTCCCCGGACCCCGCGTATAGCGGGAGCTTAGTGCACCGGAATGCTCTTTTTCTGTTCCCGCCTTCTCTTCACTGTTCTTGCTTCTTTGTGTTCCTTGCTTTTCTTTGTTTTTCACTTTTATCTTCTGTTGTTCTGGCCTTTAGGTTGCACGTGAAACGAATGAAGAACTTCAAGGAATCAAGGCCGACCCAGCTGAGGGATTTGATGTAGGATCAATTCTCTCCATTGCTAGGAGGTATGAAGTTACTTATATAGGGAAATCTGATATTTAATGAGTTAACAGAAGTTTTCAGATGTTGATATTCACTGTTGTTGACTAAAATGGTTTACATAATGCATGCAATTCAAAATTTATTGTTACCTTTATGTTTTCTTTTTATCAGGCAGTTGTCAAGTGAATGGGAGGCAACACGTATTGAAGCATTACACTGGATGTCAACCCTGCTAAATAGACATCGGTCAGAGGTAAAGACAAGCACTTGGATCATGGTCTCCTTTATTGTTTTTGCTTGATGACCATGTTCTCTCACCTTCTTGGAGGTTATGTAATTTGAAACTTGTTTGAGTGTGTACTACTTAGGCTAATTTACCTATGTATGGGCAGTGAAGTTTTGTTTATGTTGTGTGATGAAGAGGTACTAAGAGCATACTGAACTACATACTAAGGGGTTGTTTGGTTCAAATTCAGGATATTCCAGGATTATAATTTAGGATTATAACCTGGATAACCAATCCCGTCTTCTATATGCAATAAGTTATACCAAGATTTTGGTACAAGCATAATATTGGTTTTAGCTAATGCGTCCAACCAAACACGGGATAAATTTAATCCCAAAATTTATAATGGGATAACCCACCTAATCCCTTGAACCAAATGGTCCCTAAAGTTAAAGGATTATTAGGAGCCCTGCTAGTTCGTGTTTTGGTGGATGCTTGTTTAATGAATAATATCATGAGATTTCTACGCTCATCATGATTGAACCTACAATTCCTTTGTTTAACAACATGTTTATTTAGGCAAATTGAATCAATTGGTAGGGGCGAGTGCACAATCTGCGGGTTCAGTTGAACGCAGTAACTTTGGCTCAAACAACTGTGTATGTGTTAAGAAATTTACTAAATATGTACAAATATTAAATTCCGAACCTAGTAATTCACATGATCTGTGAGTTCAGTACCAAACCCATAAACTTCAAATCCTGGATCTGCCTCTGTAACGTTGGAGTGGCTGTGCTATTGCTTAGGAGGAGAAACCTCTGTTCCTTGCTTTTTATAGTTCTTGTTAGAATTTTTCTAGATGACAATGGTTCAGATTAATTTGTGCACTAAGAATCCATAGGGGGTCTACTTGCTACTACAACCCTCAAGCATAGGTTCCAAATAGACCTACACACCAAGTTTGGAGCACATTGTGCTTACTTTGAAACTTATAGCTGGGATTTGAACTTGGGATATCAGGTTCTTTTATGTTGGATTGTCAGAGTTATAGTGTAAGAAGATTAGAAGTCTTTAAGTTGGATATTATTCAGCATTAGACAAATATGATTTGTATCTATTATATCTAGCACAAGTACGTCGGTGTGGATGTTGTTCTAGAGCCACAGTATCTCCTGTACTAGGTTTCTTGTGCACAGATCAACATTCTCTATATGGTTGTTTTGTATCATAGTTTCATCTGTTAATGTCTTATTCTGTTTAAGTAAAAGCTTGTCATTAGTAGCTGATAATATTTTGTATACGTGTACATTTTGAGGTATACCAGTGTGCTCATTGTTTAGAATATTATTTTCACATAAAGTTGTTGCCTCATGGATTTGGAGTAAATATTACAAATTCGAAATATCATTACACCATTTGTTGGGGGAGTAAGGGCACTTTCTCAGTGAAAGAATGTTGCAGGCAGCTATGTTCTCAAAACCAAGTGATCGATGCATGGCCATGGAAATTAATATGGAAAACTAAGCTGCCTATTAAAGTAATTTGCTTTGACTGGATTGTTCTTCATGAAGCTTGCTTGACACAAGACAATCTCAACAGGAGAGGCCTTCAGCTGGTCAATAGATGTTATATGTGCAGGGAAAATGTGGAAACAGTCAGCCATCTGTTTCTGCATTGCCCAGTGGCCACTGACCTTTGGAATATGTTTTATTGTATTTTTGGCCTCAAATGGGTTATGCCTCAAAACATAAAACAGGCACATCTGAGCTGGAGTCGATGGAGAGTTGATAAGACCATCAAGAAAATCTGATTATGATCCCTGCAGTTATTTTTTGGTGTTTATGGAATGAGAGGAATAGTAGATGCTTTGATGGAATCTCAACTCCAAATCACTCTCTCAAAACTAGATGCCTGCTCAATCTTTTTTGTTGGACTAAGTTAGCTACTGTAACTAGTTCTGCTCATCTTTTGGACTTTGTTAGTTCCCTTGTCTTAGATTGACATACGGTAAAGGGACTAGTTTTGCTTTCATTTTTGCTCCTCAACTTTTGTAACTATGCATCTTCTTGATGCTTTTGTTAATATAACATCTTACTTCATCAAAAAAAGAAATATCATTTTCATGTTAGTCCTGCTTTTAGAAGTAATATATTATGTCCAATATGGGTTAAGTTCATTACGCAGATTTGGAGAAGAACACGTATAATCATTCAAACAATATTTGCTGCCGTGATTTACATTTATTTGGTTTCGTAACTTTGGAAGGATGACTGACCATCTAATTTTTTCATTTTTTCTATTAATTTTTGGGGGAACAGGTCTTAGTTTTTCTGAATGATGTCCTCGACACTCTTTTGAAGGCACTCTCAGATCCCTCCGACGAGGTATTTTCTGCTACTATATTTAAATTTGATGTCTCACTGATTTAACCCTAATTGTCCAAATGTCATTGCTTGAAACAATTATTTATAGCTGCACTTTTGTTGATTGGACCAACAGATATATCCATGTCTTTCAGCTTTGTGTGGCAGCAGACTGTGTTTCTTTAGGGATTCTATGAGCCATTTATTAGCTTTTGAGTCTTGATTTTGACTTGTGTATATGGGCTATGGCACTGGTTTGGTTCCTCTGGCATAGTTCCCCTGCAAAGTTTAGCTGTACAACTTCCTTTCCCTACCATGTAGCATCAACTAATTTTTCTTTTCTCATTTTTTTGATCCTTGAGATTATAACCATTGTAGTGATCCTAGTTACTTGATTTCCTCAAACCCAAGTTTAATGGAATTTTAGAACATTCTGGATTCGTAACTGTTTGCTTCTTTGCATGATAACTGGACCATCGGCTGATGGTCTAACTGGACTATGGCTTTTCGAACAATGTAAAATTTGGATCTTGTTTCTGAGTTCCTTTCCTTGAATATTCCCTGTTTGGGGAATGAATGCAAGTGTAATCATTCATGACTCTGATATGGATTCAGAAATAGACTCAGAAATAAATGAGAATGATCAAACATAGTAGGCTACTTATTTGGATAGAAGATTCTCTTTGGACCTTTTCCTTACCTAACTCAACTTTTATTCTCAGAGAAAAAAAAAAGATTTTGATGAATGTTCATCTTCCGCTCGTCCATGGGTGTTTAAATGGTTATGTTTGCAATTGACTTTAGTTACTTCTGATTGTTATTACTTAACCAAATAAGCTATAGATTGAGATAAACTGTCATCTATCCTGTTTCAGTTTTTCTTTTGTTCCTCCTTTTTGGTAGGTGGGGTTAAAATTCTCTTTTCCCTCTTTTCTCGGATTGGTAAAGTTTCTATTCTAATGAGTCTTTTTCTTGTGTAAGGGAAAAAATTGTGATGAGTTTTTCCGCCGAGTTTGCCAACCATATCATCTTTGTATGGACCTGCACAAACTGATTCCATCAAATTTTCTCGTAATTTTCTGCCAGGTAGTGCTTTTGGTGCTTGAGGTGCATGCATGCATAGCTCAAGACCCACAACACTTCCGCCAGCTTGTTGTTTTCCTAGTTCACAACTTTCAGCTTGATTACTCTCTCCTGGAGAAGTAAGTATTGTTTGTTCAACTTTTAATGTGTCTATGTTCGCTGTATTCTATCCGATCTTAGTGTTCTAATTTCCTTTCAGACGTGGAGCTTTAATAGTTCGTCGGCTATGTGTACTTCTGGATGCTAAAAGAGTTTATCTTGAACTGTCCACAATACTTGAAGGGGAATCAGATTTGGAGTTTGCATCTATCATGGTTCAGGTTTTATTCTAATCATTTTGCATGAGACTGACTATGCCCTTTAAATGTTTTGAAATAATGCAATGACAGAGAGATATTAGGCTTTGTTTGGCTTAACTATTACTCCCTCCGTTTCATTTTATGTGAACTTATTCAAAGACTTTTGGAACTTGTGGTAAGCTATGACATTTATGACATTATGGGTAAAATAAAAATTTGAAATTAAAGTATTTCTAAATATAGAAAGATGTCATTCTTTTTGGAACAAACTAAAATGAAAAGTTTGTCAAATAAAATAGAACAGAGGGAGTAATAAGTATTGGTGTCAAAGAACTGTCCAGCTCAGTCTTTTGACTCTGCTTGACAGTGTGTCTCAGAATTGATATATGTTTTAACGTTGTAAATTTCCATAACCCGTGTGTGCTTCTTTTTTGTTTCAGGCCTTAAATTTGATTTTACTTACTTCATCCGAGTTGTCCCACCTCCGAGATCTTCTTAAACAATCATTAATCAATGCTGCTGGGAAAGACTTATTTCTTTCTTTCTATGCATCATGGTGCCATTCACCTATGGCAATAATAAGCCTTTGCCTGTTAGTTCAGGTAAGACTGAATTTTCTCTCATGGCTCTATCAAGCCGTTGCTCCTTTTATCTTGCACTGTAACAATGTGGGTCCATGACTTTTTTCGGATTGCATTACAGGCATATCAGCATGCAAGTTCTGTTATCCAATCTTTGGTCGGGGAAGACATCAATGCCAAGTTCTTAGTCCAACTAGATAAATTGATCCACCTTCTGGAGACCCCAACCTTTGCTTACCTCAGACTGCAGGTATTTTGAAGTATTTCTCCTTTTATTGAGATCTAAACATAGAACATTGGATTCATTTACCACGATGTTGGTTCTCTGCGTTCCACAGGAAAGTAATAGTCATCCTTTCAGTAGTTTGATTTTCCTTTTACTGTGGGAAGATTTTCGTGGAAGAGGTAACCTAAAACCAAAAAACATCCGATTGTTTCCAACATTTCTAATTGGTTGAGGAAATTCGTTGTCTCCTTGTATGGTCATGGGCGATTCTCACTTCATGAGCTAGCTCTTGGGGTTATCTTAGGCCCTAGGTCCATTTCGTATCAGGGTATCAGAGCTTTGGCTGTGCAACACACCGTTGGCATCAGGAAGGAAGAAATCGACATCCCGCAATTTTTCGGTTCTGTAAAGGTACATCATTTCAGGATTAAGCAAGGTAACAAGCAGAGATCTTGGGTTGGAGTCTCACCCCCAGCTAGTCAAGTAAAAGAATTCTCACGTGCTTGGCTCGTGAAAAGAATCAAGTTCAGACCTAAGAGGGTGTGTTGAAGGCATAAGTAAATAAAATGTGCTCTCTCTATCAGGTTAAGCTTTTAGATGAAATGGTCGCACTATTTAAACCCACCACAAGTTTCATCACCCTCTGATGAGCAAACCCCAGTGAACTGCTCCATCAGACTCCATCACTCGCGGATCCACCTTAAGGTCTTGCTCCAGCGAGTGCGTCAGGTTAATGTGCAGGCTCGTGAAGGCTTTTCCGTGCATCTTCAAAGGCTGATCTCTTCTCCTTAAGGGTTGCATACTCATTCTGAGGCAATCCATCCCATTTTCTGTTGTATCTGATCACCAGAAGTAGTTAGTACTTCAAGTTACCTTTCTGACTAGACCCATTCTTGTTCTTGGTACCAATGTTGGGTCCCTATGTCATGTTATCACACTCAAGTTAACCAAGCCTGGGCGTGCCAGGGAGGAGGAAGTGGAGTTGTTATATTGTCCCAAATAGGTTGAGGAAATGAGTTGTTGTCTTCTTATATGGTCTTGGAAACTCCTCGCTTCATGAGCTAGCTTTTGGAGTTGATTTAGACTCAATGTCCATTTCTTGTAAACCTATTTCTCTTTTACCCATCTTAAGATGCATGAGTTGTTCCCTTTATTTGGTACAATCATAGTAGTGGTGCTCTGGCGTAACCGGTAAAGTTGTTGCCATGTGACCAGAGGTCACGAGTTCAAGCCATGGAAACAACCTCTTGCAAAAATGCAGTGTAAGGCTGCGTACTATAGACCGTTGTGGTCCGGCCCTTCCCCGGACCCTGCGCATAGCGGAAGCTTAGTGCACCGGACTGCCCTTTTATAGTAGTGGTGCTCTGGCAAACTATTTTGTGATAGATGATGAGCAATGCAGATTGAGGAAAAAAGAAAATATACTTTTTTTCTGTTAGCCTTTAGGATTAAGTGCAATTCACTCATTTTTGGTTCCGCGAAGTACTTTTTAAATGTTCAAAAGACTTGCAAAAATTTACCTGCCTGGCAAATGAACAAGACAAAAAGAAAGAACAAATTGGAATTAAAAACTCATGTTGTAACGGGTGGAACTCTTTTTTTAGTTGTCTTTGGTTATATAGAAGCTAGAGTTAATTGGATAAACTCGTGTTCTTGTTCGTGATGTCAGGTACAAGTTAATTGTCTTTTTTCTTAAAAGCCTTTTTTGGAGCATCTTAATAGTTATTTCCTTGCAGCTTCTTGAACCTGGAAGATACATGTGGTTGTTAAAAGCCTTGTACGGTCTACTGATGCTGCTACCCCAGGTAATGATGCCGATTAATATCTCCTATGTGAGCACTAGTTGGTGGTCATTGCACCTGTTCACTGTAATATATAATCTAAATTTGAGAAGTGCTAAAGAAAGTCACTTGTAGATGTATAGCAGACATGTCCTTTTTTTTTTTTGCTTGTCATCGTCATTCCTACTTAACTATCTAACATGGTGTGTGGTGTGAGAGCATGGTGATTACTGTTGCATGCTAAATATCCAAAACTACTCTTAAACATCCCATGGTTTATATGCCATTTTGTTTGCTAATCTAAAACATTTTTTGTCGATTTCGTGCAGCAAAGTGCAGCATTTAAGATTCTTCGTACTAGGTTGAAAACTGTGCCTTCATACTCCTTTAAGGAAGAACTATTAAGACGAACTTCATCTGGGAGTCCTTATTCTCAAAATAATCATGGGGAAGGCGGATCAAATTTTCCCGAGGATGGCAACCTGAATGAAAATTCTTATGATATGCATAATGGAATAAATTTTGCTTCGAGACTGCAGCACTTTATGCAGATTCAGCATCAACATCGCTTGCATTTAAAGTCACAGACACTTCCATATTTTAGTTCTACTTCATCAACGAAGGTTTGCTGTGCTTCATACTATCTTCTTGATTTGCTTATACAATTTGAGTCCTGCATTAAGATACTTATACCAAGTGCAGACTAAATTTTCTGAGAGTAGGAACAAGTGAAATTGACACTAAAGTATTAAGCTGATGAATGTAAATAAAAGGATTTATGAAGTCCTCTGGTTTTGCTCTAATTGTGTCCGAACGACGAGGACTCTAGGTTAGTGCATAGGGTGGGTAAGTGGTCATCATAAAACATACTCTGGACTGAACCATTTTGTAGTACCTGGCATGGTTTCAGAGGGTGTTGTTTCATATTGGTTTTCGTTGCAACTATGTGTGCTTTAGCTGATACTTAGATTTCACAAAATTCTGAAAATTATTTGAAATATTAAAAATTCTTAAAACTAATTCAAGCATTCCACAGTTAGTACAAATAGGGGTTGGGGTTAGTAATGCATGTGTTAGTTATGCAGAGATTATTCCTTATCCACAGTTTGGTGTGGTGTATTACAAAGTAAAATGCATTGCATAATTTTTGAGAAAATTAGTTGTTTACAAAAATGCCCTCCATATTCTTTAGCTTTAAGGGAGTCTAAGGACAACTTTGTCTTTAACCATGCTAATGCATGCATTAATAGTCTTGGTATTGCTAATACCACAGTTTGCTATGTATTAGTTATACATAGGATGATACCAAATATGTTGTATAACTAATACTTAGGTTGAAAAAGCGTACCAAACAAGGGATACCAAAAGCTAATGCATGCGTTATTTTCTCTAATGCATCCTAGCAAACGACCCCTAAGTGCTTGATATATCAAGTAGAATAGCAGTATCAGACATGGTTTCAGATGCCTTCATTGGTTCTAACCTGGACTTGTTAGCCTGGAATACGAAGTCTTTACGCAGTTTCATATAGTCTTCAAACACAAACTTGGGATACATGAGTTTGTTCTGCTATTCTGTTCATTTTTAATCAAGAAAGTATCGAGTTCGGAATAGTTCAGGATGGGAGAGAACAAGAAGCCAATGAAGCATATTGGCTGGTATTTCCATATTTTCAGTCGGATGCCAATTTTGACTTGAGTATCTGTGTTGAGATGTCGTTGATATCACTAGGAATTTTGTAGGCTATTATCACATGAAAATGATGAAGTCCATTGTGGTTATGTATAACAGTATGGGATGGGCTATAACTGTTTTTGATATTTTAACCTTTTCTTTCTCCCTTTCCAAACTTTGTCCTGGGGGTGAAGTCTCAGTTTTTACCTATATCTGTCCAGGAGGTGTACAAACTCCGGAAGAATCTGAGAAACCTGCTCCAGCATCAGATTTGAATAGACCTCCTTCAAGATCATCATATAGAGGCCCGGGATAGTTGCAGGTTTGAGTGTTTCTTCAAGACCTCCTTCATTTATTTTCTTGTGCTTCAATGAAATCTTGGTTGAGCTTGTAAATTGTAGTGTATATCCTAGTAGTGTGTTTTGTAAAAATATCACGAGGGTTGGGCTATATTAATCTAAGCTTGGATGTGGTTGGTTCTATTATTTTTGTTAGATACCAGATGGGCAAACAAGTACATATGTAGGATATGACAAGTTCATCTTATTCATAATTCTTCTTATCAATTATCATAATGGTAAATAGATAAAGATTCAATTTGCACTTGTGAATGATTTATCTTTTGTACATTTCGAAATGGTCCTTTGATTGTAATGATATTAGGTGCATTTGTTTCCGTCAAGTTGTTGTGTTTCTAATACTCATTATATCTACTTGTCAATCGACTTTGTACGAACTGCATAAAGCATTATATTTAAAATACTACATCTCAACTCTTTTGATATTAGATATTAAAAATTATATGAATGCTAACTAGTCCATAGAGTCATAAACTCTAATATACTAAATTAAAGTATTCAAAAGTAAAAATAAAAAATATTTGTTGACAAAAGTTTTGTCCAAAACTAGCAAGTAGCAAATATCAACCAAGAGAGAGAAAACTATACATAAAAGAATAAATTTGATCGTTATGAATGTCTTGTTACTTGCTTAGAGTTAATTGATGAACTTAGAGACTAACGGAAAGTAAAATTTTAGATTTTTATATTTATGTTATAATTAATAATATGTGTATTGTGTAATATAATATATATATATTTCGGTACGGTATCGGTATTTTATTTTAAATACCAAATACCATACCTAATTTCAATGTTTCATCAAACTTAAACCAAATGTCAAATACCAAATTTTTTTATTTCGGTACGGTAATTCGGTATTAACCAAATTATGTACCGCCCTACTTAGATTCGTGTTGCCTACTTGTTTGAATAGTAAAAACTGGCAGACTATGAATAATATAATGTTTTTAAGATCCCACTAATCAACCATTATCATTTTATATTACGCAGATCTCCTAATTAATTGTGTGATCAATCTTGGTGCATGAATGGACGTTAAAGTATTTTTTTAATGCCAAATCAACGGCAATTAAAAATTAAAGTGAGAATATATATTATTTAACCATGATTAATATGTGAAAATACACGGCTTGCTTCATTGATTTTGCTGTAAACACTGTATATGAGTATGTTTTTACCATTTACTTCATGTGCTGGAAATGCCAAGGTTTGACACTGAGCTTTTGGCGAAACAGTTCCTATTTTCCTTTTGTATTTTATTTTTAACTTTTTTGGAGAAGGATGGTAGTTGGGGCAACTTGAGGGCACCTCAACTATTTTATCAAAGACCGTGTAATTTGTGGTTAAAGCATAGACAGATAAGACACATACTCCTTTTTAGTATTTATTGATTTCTTTATATGTATATATATGATATGATATGGAGGTCCCGTACAATAAACAAATCTCCCAAAAACGTTTTAAAGGATGTTATCTGAATCAAGGATGGGAAAAGACAAATCTTGCTTTTCTGGCTGGAATTTAAAGAGCTTTTTCCCCTCCTAAGATTTCTTTTGTAATGCTCCTCATGTTACTCTCAAAGCATCCTTATTAAAGTTGCACAAGTATTTTTCAAATTTTGCTTTTCTGAGCTGTTAAGGTGCTTATAATTAAATACAGTAATTCAACCCCTTTTGGGGCTTGAAAAAGACACAGCTGTTCAGCTTTCTTCTTTTCATACCTTAAATACAAAATACAGCCTCAGTAAAACAAACTTGTTATGCTATACTTCCTTCCAACAAACTTACAAGCTTTTTATTCTAGTATGTACAAACCTCAACTCAATACTCTTATTCTACATCCACACCACAAAAGTATTTATTAGAAACAGATGACCTTATATAAATGGACATCCTCAAGGACTGAAGCAAACCTAAACCTATACAACTAACTACCGGCTCCAGATTTTACTTTTCCAATTCATCATACCACGTGCTATGAGCAAAAATAAGAGGGATTATCTTGCGTGGTGTTGAAAATGAATACCTGATGCCTCTGTATCTCGACCAAACATCATGTTCACCTTCTCAATGACATGGGATCTTAATACAAAAAGGACACTGGGGTCAACAGAGCATGAATACACTTCCAATATATCTCGTCCCCGTGATACGTGGAAAGCCGTTTTGATCCACCAAACTTGTTAGGAGTAGGTTTTTATGATACGTGGAAAACCATGATTATGTAGTAAACCTCCTTCAGATGGAACATGACACATTGTCACAGAGCATAAATTTTCTCATCAGAGTTGTAGTCATCCAGATCCGAAATATTTGCAGAGTATGACCACGAGAAAGATTTGCTCCCACTTGCTCTTTTGATACGCCTTTGAGAATTGCTACCACATATTCCAAAATGCTGTCGGAAAACGAAGTAGCACAAGCTAACCAGCGTTCCAATAAGAATTGGTGCACCAAGCACAGTAATAGTGATTGCCATCCATGAACTTTTCTTCCCTACAACAACGAAACCAACAGCTAGGAATGCTCCGCAAGTACTAACGCAGGCTGCCCACATCAATTTGTTCACGACTGAGACAATTTGTTTTTGAGCTCTAGTATCCCAAGCAACAAGTGTAATCTGAACGACGACAACAGCGAGAGATATAAAGAGAGAGGTAGCATTCAGAAGGCAGAACACACGAAACGCAACAGTATCGGCAATTCTGGCCTTTCCTGCTTCAGGTCCAGTTTCCACATATTGGCCTGGCAAGCTGAATATAGCCAGAAAAGCAATAGAGGCAAATAAAACAGCAACCACAGTCACAGAATTAATGGTATTCTGAACAGCTTCTCTATGAATCTTCCTAAGTTCTTTCGCGATACCAGAAACACGCCTTCGGGTCTTTTCGTTTTGTATAAGCTGGGACTGCACCTCATGCTTAATGTCACTTACAGTCCTCTTAAGTTCTGATGCTTCATCAAATTGACCCACAAATCTGGCATGTTTTGCACCAGCCTCAGCCAGGGCTTCCTTAATTAACAAAGTCGGGTCTCCATATTGTAGTTTGTCTGCTAAGTCCATTGCAGTTTCCTTTTGGTTATTAATTGCATTGACATCAAGGGACGTGTAAGTGAGCAGAAGGCTTACGATCTGAAACAAAGGTACATCATAAGGATACAAACAAATAAAAACCAACAACGGTAGGAAAATGCAACTCCTCAGACAACACAATAAAAGTAGTGCAGGAAGTACAATATATAGTCGTTACATGCACAAAAGTGTTTTATCTGCCATCAGTGGTAAAGTATAAGCTAAAGCCTATGCTGGCGCGCAATGTTTTAGAGCAAACTAGAAAACCATCAATTATGAATCTGAAGCATTGAGATTCAGTTCCGTCTGGGTGCAGCTTTACAATTAAGAAATCTATAGAAACCAAATGGTAATGTCAGACTGCATCATTTCAGATTTTTCAGCATTATATGTCCTGATCAATGATGTGTGTAGTGTAATAATAAATTTGTTGTTGAACTAAAAATTCCACATTTTTCTTTGCATAAATTTCCCCTCAGTTCATGAAAATTTGCAACTTTTGCTGTATAAATCACTAGGATGTTTTGAGTTTCTTCTCGAATTTGTAACTTCGATCCACTTAGATGATGAAACTATGTCCCAAAATTCTTATCATGAATTTCTATTCGTCTCTTCTCCTGTTAGTATTCAGTTTCACTACTGCGAAAAACTTCCTAGGGTCCGAAAAGAGACAAAAAATTCCGGAAAGCCGTAACGACTGTCTCCTAATTGTGTTCCAAAACTGTGTTACCTAGACTCAACATATGTATGCTGTACGGGTTCATGACTTCATGTAGGTATCCTAGACAGGTATGTGCAGCTTTCTGACAACTTTTAGTGCATTTCAAAGAATCTGCACAAAGTAATTACACCTACACCGTACCCATTTAATTCAGATACAATAACTAAAGAAGGGATTGATGTAACACACTTCCTAAATGAAGATGCTCACTACTATGGGGACAAGAACTTCAATAGCAATGCTCCAAATTGAGTAGCATGCTCCAAATTCACTTAAATCAATTGTGCCCTCAGATAGTGGGAACACGTACACCAGTATTCCAATTTATATTCAGACAAAGCAGTCTTTTCATCCACATCACTGCTCTTAACATCTACTTTTTCCAAGTAGAAAACTGCTGAGAAGTACCCCTTGTGAATCACAAGTTGTGATGTTTTTTGAAAGTTCTTAAAGAGAAATAACGAAGAAAGAAGCACTTAATGGTACTTAGTATAATTACGCGTTACATGACGTGCTCTAAATCTTTTATCACAAAACATATCTACTGATCAAGCATACAAAGTTAAATATTGTTAAGGCGCATTTTCCACTAGCCTTGGCAAGCACCTTTTAAGAATCTTATAGTAAAAGATTGACATACAATAGTTTTCTGGTACAGTTGAACACTAGAAAACCTTGTATACCTGATATGGCATCAAAAGCATGACAAGAAAATATAATTACTTGGAAGCCCAAATCACATAGCATGGATCCTACATCAATAGGAAAAGATTTATGGTCCTATCACCCATGCATGTCCATTATAGAATTAGAGACATATTCCACGTGCGTTGTGTGTAAATGAAGCTCTTAGTTTCCTTTCACTTTTTTTATAACCATGGTGTCCCTGCCAGCTTGCACGCACCTTGACTACTTCCATGAGGTACCTTCTACCTTCCACAGTCAGAGGTACCGAATAATTTTTCCACCAAAACTTGGATAGATGGGTTCAAATCACCTAGTGTTTTTGCCTCCGCAAGGACTTGAAGCTAAGAACTCAAGATTCTCAACCCACTTCATTGATAACCAAGCCACAGCCTTGGCTGCACGGTCTTAGTTTCTTTTTCACTAAAACATGTTTTTCTCATTTTATTTGCTTTTTTCACATCTCGTCCTTTCTTCCTTACTAACTACCACCACTCCCAATACAAGCTCTTTTCTCTACTTTATGCACTATCTATATCCAAGTCTATCCAATGAAGGTCCTTATAACAGTCATCTACTGCAATGTTGCAAGCTTCCCGGTTAAACTTCAGCCCCTGCTTTCTGCAAGATTCTGCAACCGGTGATATTTTTCCTTCTTTTAATTCTACATCATTCTTCAGGAAATCTATCTTGCATAAACCTCTATTCTCTAATTTAGTTAACAATGAGAAGAAAAAGAAAATATTAAGAAGACATTGACAGTTTAAGAACTGGATTTTAGGCACGAATAAAATGCATTGCTCTGGAAATTGAGTGCAAAAGAAAACCCTTAACTTCATGATATTCAGAATAGCAAAGTCATGTTATAACTTTAACAAAATAGATAAAAAGATACCTGGTGACGACATTTCCGTGTGGCTATATGCAAAGCTGTGTTGCCCTTCTTGTCACGCTCATTTAATATTGAGTTGTCTGTATCCAGTATTTCCTCCACCACAGAAGTATCTTGACCTTTAACAGCCATATGAAGTGCAGTTTGACCCTTTTTATCTTTGATGGATATTATATCTGGATCTCGCTCTATAAGTGCTTTCACGATATGTTGAAGGCCATACCTAGCAGCTGTGTGCAGTGTAGTTTTTCCATTCTTCCTAACAATTCGTATGGAGCTCACATCTGCATCTAAAATGGCATTCACAACATCTAAATGTCCCTGGACGGCAGCTGAATAAAGAGGGCTTGTATTTGAGGCATTGCATACTTTACAAAGTCCAGGCCACATTGCCAAAAGTTCCCTCACAATACCTGTAGATGATAGAATAAGCTTTATACCTACAAGCATCCTCCAAAATACACAAACATTGGGACTAGTAAGATTCGGCAGTAAAGTCCAAAATGTAAGAATTCACAATAGAGCATGTCAGGTACTTCTTGCTAGCCCTTAAATTTCTCAATTAAGGAACATTAATAGAAAAATAAGTCCTATTATTGGTTACTGCAATAAAGTAGACCCAATTAGTTTGAGACTGAGGATTAGTCGATCCATTGAACAACAGTAGAAACACGAACATCACCGTTGTCATTTCAAAGAACAGAAAGTATCACAAGCACCTGGATCCGATACTTGGATGGTATATGATCTCAGAAGATCAAATAGATCCTTGGGTAATAAAATTCTCCTAGATTAAAATATAAAGATAACATATTAAGGTTAAAATTCATGGTTTTGCTTCAACATTTCAGATAATTGACCTTATCATACCCTATTTGAGCATCAACAAAGTCAAGAATTGTGTTACCCTCCCCAAAACCGGAAAAAAAGGGTCCAAAAACTGATAATAGGACATCTAAACACACAAGTCTACACACATAAAAAGTACTAATCAAGAAGCTTAGCAATAGTTTAAAAGAGCAAAAGAACATATACATACCCAAGTGGCCATTTTTTGCAGCAACATGAAGGGCATTAAAATCAGCTTTGGACCTGATCAACGCAGTCTCCAAATCACAGAATCCAAGCAAATAACTTGCAATCTGCTGGAAGTTATTGGCAGCAGCGATATACAAAGCAGTTTCACCTGCATCGTTCTGTAAGGCCAACAGAGAAGAAGATGAAGATGGATCCAACCCTTCATTATTGATGATGTTTTTGAGAGACTCAAGGTCTTCAGATCCAATGGCTCTGAAAAATGATTGATGGGTTATCAGTCTCAATGACTTTGACTCCATCTATTTACTTACTGCCCTTCAAACTTCACTTGTTTCTCACTTTATATATCAGAAAAATCTCATCGAGCTGAGGACAGAAGTCTATGGCTGAATCTTTGTTAGAAGTTCAACAGTGAGAAGAGCAGATGAAAATGGGAAATTTCAATATTATTGCGGGTGTTTTAATTCAACGCTAAAAATGATTTGTGGGGACCTCCACAGTAAAAGAAATGGTGATAAGGTGCGGTTTTCTTCCTGCACCTGTCCTTTAATTCTATTTAAGTTTTTTTTTTCCAGCACTTTTAAGTTTTATTCTTGACTAAGGATTTTTTACTATAATTATTTCACTTGGTTATTTCTATTAGAAAAGCAAAGATGGTCGAGCAAGTCATATATATCATTTCGAAAAAGTCTTACATTATTTACAATTCTTAAATGCAAATTATCATTGGTACATGTGAGACCATATACTCATAATCACAACACTCTTTTAAATGTTACTTCATGTTAATTAGACTATTTTTGTGGAAAGTACTCCCTGCAAATAATAATTGGAATGCTCATTTTTCTCATTTGGTAAAATTATTAATTGTGATTTTGTCAAGTAGAAGTTTTTACAGAGAAAATAAACTTAATTTTTAAATAATAGTGCAACAAAAAGAGATATTGATAAATATTTACAACATTCCCGTATTTACCCATATTATTTTAAAGCAATTTAAAAATTAAAATTAAAGATTTTTCATCTATCCACACTATATGAAGGCGATTTCAAACTAGAAAAAATCATATTCAAAAATAATTTTAAAAGGTATAGTTTATTAAATCCAAAAATTAATTTAAGTAATGAGATTTGTTCATATTGTATTAGGGGGCTATCTCTTATATGCTTAATTGATGTGACAATTTAATCGATATGATTTGAACTCATTCTTCCTTGATAAGTTTTCAACTATCAATAAATTATCCTAAATATTATTTTTATAATTTTTACATTATTTCATTATGAAAATTAACATATGATAAATCTATAGAAAAATAAAAACATTTCTTTATCTCCTTAATTAGAAAAAAATTAAAATCCCTATAATAATTTATATAGACTTCTATCAAATGTTTAATATTTTATCAGCAGTTAACATCATTTTAAACAAGTTATAATAAAATATAATTTGAACGACTATATTGAATTGCTACAATTCATGTTATGTTAATATTTGTTTAGTGCATTTGGTTCTCTTTGTTTGAAGTAGTAAATTGTCTTTTTAGGGGTGCGAGTCCCCTTGGACTTTATTTACTGTACTAAAAAATTTCTCTTGATTTTATTATACAAGGCATGAAGTAAAATCAATAGTAAGTTTTTTTTCATCCTTTATTGTATTGTAAAGAATGATATTGTCCGTGTTAACTTTCATCAAGTAGCTAATTGTTCTCACTGTTGAAACTCTTGCGACACCAATTTGGATGTATTCAAGAATAATTTACAGATAGATTGGTAAGCATCTTATTCTAGAAATTTTGTTAATATAGATGACACTTGTAGTTAATGTATTCTCTTGTAAAATATTCAAATAGGAAAATAATACATTTGAAATCAAAATTTCAATTTGATGTTTATGTTTGATATGGATATTAAAAATGAGTATTATAGCACATAGTCTTTTTATGTTAATTGGAGCAACTTGAACATATCATAATTTATAGTTCAATTTTTAAGTAAATTATTAAAATAAATTAACTATAAATTGTGATCCCCTATATCATTCTCTATACGTGATTAAATGGATATAACAAGGATCAATTTATTTATCAAAAAATTAATTGAGCCCCGACAAACAATAATTTTAAGACCACAATGTTGGGCCCGTATACGGGCTTTCCTCATCTAGTATAATTAGAAGGGAAAAGGGCTAAATATACCCCTATATTTTCGAATATTGTCTATATTTAACTTCGGTTATACTATCCGGCCAAGTTTATCCCTACCGTTATACTATCCGACCAAATTTATCCCTATCATCAACAAACATTTAAAAATTATCTCTTGGCCTGTTAAGTAATCCAAAATCTCACAAATTCCTTTTATTTAAATCAATTATTGTTCTTCTTGCTCCAACTATTGATGTGAATGCTGAAAATAACTAAAGTTGCTAGACTGTACAAATTATTCATGAATATTTTTAATTACCAATGCACCGACTTCTCTTCTTGTAATAATGGGTTTGGAATTTGTTTAATTTTTTTTCCAACCATATACACGACGTGAAATTCAGTGAGTATATTTATTGTGCATTATATGCAGTAGATCATCATGTATGTACATGTATATTCAAATATTTTTTGTTTTTGTCTGGTTAGTACAAAGTCCGATCGACTAACTTAAGAGTGCACAATGCGTAGGGATTTGATTAAAGCAAAGTTAAATTCGACAATGTAAAGTCTCCAAGGAACTTCAACTTCAATCATTAATACTTGCAAAGTCTCCATACCTTTGTGCAACGAATTCACTAAAATTGGGATGTTGTAAATAGTTTTAGAAATAAGACAAGCTACCTAAATTTTTCCTTTTACTTATCAAAAAAAAAAAAACCTAATTTAGATTCTTCAATTTACTATACTTTATCTATTAACGGTTGTATTATTTTAATATTTCTTTCTCTAATGTTTTTCTCCAATTCAAAAAGCAGGTTATTGCAATTATTTCAAAAATAGTAGATCAAGAAGAAAAATCAGTGACTTAATTAAAATGATTTGGGAGATTTTGGGTCACCTCAAAGACTGAATGGTAATTTTTAAAGTTTACTGATTGTAGGGGTAAATATGGCCGAATAGTATAACGGTGAGGATAAATTTGGTTCGATAGCATAAGGGATGTCAAATATCGACAATATATTTTAGTAGAGGGTTATATTTGGTCATTTTCCCTAATTACAAATAAGTAGGCATAAGCTGGTAAACATAGCCCAACAAAAAAAAACCCTAAATTTACTAGGGTGCCTTTGGTTTCAATGAAAACTAATTGTCATACAAAATATTTTTATTACTTCTCCAATAATTTTTATGGTATTCGATAACGCATAAAAGTTGAATATAAGTGTCTCTGTAGGACGTCGTGATGACACCTAATTTTTAAGATTAGGTAAGCCTAACAAACATGCAGAATAATTGAATAATAATTTAAATCTCAAAAATATCAACAACTATATGAAATAAAATGTGCAACTCAACATGTACATATGTGATGACCCAAAAGGTCATCCTGTGTAAACTTAGCTAAAACTGTATTCCGAGGCCCCGAAAGCCTCCGTTAATCTCATCTCGATGCGCGTGTGTAGCCCGGACGTGTATCCGGGAAGCCTCTATGTGAAAGTATGTTAAACTGTTGGATTTATGAAAATTAATTGAATAAAGTTGACTTTGATCAACATTTTTGGTAAACGGACCCGTACCCAGACCCGTGATTTGACGGTCCCGGAAGATCCGTAGGAAAATATGGGACTTGAGCGTATGCGCGGAATCGAATTCCGAGGTCCCAAGCCCGAGAAATGAAATTCTAAAGAAAAGTATTTTCTGAAAATAATAAAGACTTGAAAATGAATGTTGATGTGAAAGCCGTGTTACCGGGCCCGTATTATGGTTACGGAGTCCGGAACAGGTTCAAGGTATATTATATGAGCTACCTGTAAAATTTGGTAAGAAACGGACTTGGTTTGACGTGTTTCGGATTAGAAATGGAAAATTTGAGAGTTGATGAAGTTTTGAGAAAATTCTATAGACTTTGGAGTGTAATTCATTATTTTTAATGTTATTTTGGTGATTTAAGTACTTGAATAAGTCCGTAATGTGGTCCCGAGGTTGTGTGCATTCTAGGGGTTGAGGTTCTGAGAGCTCGGGATAGTTTCGGGATGTTTTGGACTTAAAACCACTGAGTGTCCAGGCGCAGAAACAAGACTCAGAGCCTGGGACCGTGGTCGCGGTCGTTCCACCGCGGACCGCAATGGTTGACCTTCAGAGGTCCTTCAGCTCCGCGGTCGCGGTCATTTTACCGCGGACCGCGGTGGAGGAAGTTCAGCGAGGACACCATGAGGCCTCCGCGGTCGCGGTCGCTTTACCGCGGACCGCGGTCGCTTTACCGCGGACCGCGATGGAGGCCTGGGCCGGGGTATCTATAAATAGCGTGATTTTCAGCTATTTTCCACTTTTCAAAAATCCTAAAATGTAAGAGGCGGTTTTCTAAACACTTTTCTTCTTCAAAAACATTGGTAAGTGATTTCTAACTCAATTTCTTTACTCTTTAACTTCTTTTTACAAGATTTCATCCTAGAATCTAGGGTTTTCATGGGGAAATTGAGAATTTTGGGAAAAACCTAAGAATATCGAAATTTGGGGACTTAGACCTCAATTTTGGGGTCGGGTTCCAAAACCAAATACATACCCGGGCTCGGGGGTGAATGGGTAATCGGGTTTTGGTCCGAATTTCGGGTTTGAACCAAGCAGGCTCGGGGTCGATTTTGACATTTTTGGGGAAAACTTTAGAAAACTAATTTACATGCATTAGAATTGATTCAATTGGCCTTTATTGATATAATTAAGTAACTTGTGGCTAGATACGAGCATGTTGGTGGTGGAACCAAGAGGTAAAGCGGTAGTTGAGGCTTGATTTGTGTTCGTGACATCGAGGTAAGTGTTTGGCCTAACCTTAGCTTGAGGGAATAGGTATAGAGTCTTATTTGCTATGTGTGATTCATGTCCAACTTATAGGTGAGGTGACGAGTACCTATATGTTGTGGTCAAGCATGACCGTGAGTCAAAATGTGATGAATCATATCGTATTCTTGATATTCTCTGTATTATGAGTAATTGTTGATTTAGGGATAATGCTTCGAAGCTGTTTCACGACGTGGGAAGTTGTTGATAAATTTTTCGGTTGAGGGTTTTACTATTGAAATCATAATTATGAGTGAGATTGGTTATAGCTGAGTCCCTTGCCGGAAGATAGAACTGTATTGATTATTTCTGTACATTGAGATTCCTTATTGTTAACTTGCATATCATATTGTTGCTTTCACATACGTTATGCACGAGGGGACATTCCGTGCTGAGTGTTTATTAATTGTGCACGAGGGGACATTCCGTGCTGGGTGTTTATTATTTATGCACGAGGGGACATTCCATGCCGAGTGTTTATTGTTTATGCACGAGGGGACATGCCGTGCCGAGTGTTATTGTTTATGCACGAGGAGACATGCCGTGCCGAGCGTTTATTATTTATGCACGAGGGGACATGCCGTGCTGAGTGTTTATTGTTTATGCACGAGGGGACATGCCGTGCCGAGTGTTCATTATTATGCACGAGGGGACATACCGTGCCGAGTGATTGCGAGGCTATGCACGAGGGGACATGTCGTGCCTTTTCTGTACATTACTTGTTTTGAGATGTTACTTTCCGCCTTACTTCTACATTCCAATTATTATTTATCCTGCCATTTAGTTATTGTTGTCCCTTTTATCCCCAGCATGCTTTCCCCGTAAATGTAGTTACTTGTTTATTTCCGCCGTTATTTTTCCTGTTATATTTTAGAACTGCACAGGTACATTTTTGTTGTCGGTCCTAGCCTCGTCACTACTTCGCCGAGGTTAGGCTCGGCACTTACTCAGTACATGGGGTCGGTTGTACTGATGCTACACCTGCACTTCTTTATGTTGTGCAGATTACGCAGCCGGACCCATTGGACATTGACCGAGGGAGTGTCCTTCAGTCCACCCCGGAGACTTCAAGGTAGACCCGCAGACGTTCGTGGGCTTTGACGTCACCTCTATCCCTTTCCTTTTATATCTTATTATGTATTTCCAAAGACAGTTGTATATGTTTATTTCCAGACCTTGTATTTAGTAACCTTCTAGATACGTTTGTGAGTTAGTGACTCCAGTTTCTGGGTTTATGTTTAACGAGTTATATTTCGAGGTTTTTCATTGAGTTTTGAATTACTTAACTTTAGTATTTTAATATAATTGTTCTAGTTATCTCTGTATATCTCATTGTTAAAAAAGGTTAATATAATGAACACATTGACTTGTCTAGCGGGTGCAACGTTAGACGCAATCATGGCCTGAAGGTGGGATTTCGGGTCGTGACAACATCTCCCAAAACCCAGTGAAAATATAAGTCACAAGCTCTAGGTACAATATTGAACACTCATACTGTCTATAAAGACGTAAAGAAATAAGAAAAGAACAAGATAGAAAGGGACTCCGAGAGCTGCGGACGCGGGCAAGTGTACCTTGAAGTTTCTAAAGTAAGCCACTCACACGCCAAGGCTGATAGGATGTACCTGGATCTGCACAAAACATGTGCAGAAGCGTAGTATGAGTACACTACAACGGTACCCAGTAAGTTCCAAGCCTAACCTCAGTAGAGTAGTGACAAGGTCAGGTCAAGGACCTACCGGAGATAATAAGAAAACAAGACAGAAGATATAATGATATGATGATAATTACAAGCAAATGAAACAATAATTTTTTTTACAGAAAGATAACAACACGAAATCAAAGCAGCTAATACAACATGAAAGGAAAACAAGGATTTTACATGTTAAGAGAAACAACAGCCAGACGAGAATACAACAAATAGAGAACGATCAACAGGGGCAAACCCGAGGTACCGCCTCGTAGTCTCAAATCATAAAAATAAATCACAGTATTTCTTTATATCGTCGCAAAATCTTTTACATTTAGTACCCCACGCTTTAACCCACCTTATCACACTGCATGACTTCTAGTATTTCCCCTACTAGCCATGCGTATCAATCCCACCTTATCTCACCGCATGCGTTTCAACATCCAGACCTTATACCACCACATGCGTATCAATAATCACAACGGCACGACAGAAACCTCGTGCAAATAGTAACAACAACAAGAAGTACTTCTAGTATTTCCCCTACTAGCCATGCGTATCGAGCCCACCTTATCTCACCACATGTGTTTCAACATCCAGACCTTATACCACCACATGCGTATCAATAATCACAACGGCACGACAGAAACCTCGTGCAAATAGTAACAACAACACGTCGGAAACCTCATGCAAACAATGACAACAACACAGCAGAAACCTCGTGCGAAAAACGACAACAATATCTCAACAATAACACGAAAACCCAAACATAACAACTAAATAAAATGACACTTCACAACTTGCACATTGCCTCAATAGAAACACTACCTTTGCAACTCGACACCAAACCTAACAACAAGATATTTCAAGGATAGCAAATTTCAAGTAGAGAATTTCACAGTTAAATGATGAATACAGAATTAAGAAAGCAAGTAATTCAACTAAACATGTGGTACAAGTTACAATTAAGAGATAAGACAAGTAGACATGTGAAATTAGTCTAAACATGGTGACTATAACATGCTAAAGTAACTCAATTAAGGCATGAAAAAAGAAACGACGTAGCTAAAATCGGAATCTCAACATTTATCCTGTGTGCGCACTCGTCACCTTGTGTACACAACCTTCACATATCACTAATTATCACAACAATACCAAATCCTAAGGGTAATTTCCCCACACAAGGTTAGACAAGTCACTTACCTCAAACCACACTAAATCAATCTACTAGAAGACCTTTCCTTCGATTTTCCAACTCCAAACGGCTCAATCTAGCCAAAAGCATTTCATAATATAAATATAACTATAGGAAACTAATTTAAATAATTAAATTATGATCTTAGCAAGGAATTGAAAAATCACCACAAAAAGTCGACCCGGGCATGCGTCTCAAAACTCGGTCAAAATTATAAAATCCGAACACCAATTCGATATCGAGTCTAACCATACAAGAATTATTCAAATCCGATCCCATTTCGCCTTTCAAAACTCAAGAATTTTGTCTAAGAACTTCTACACCTTTTCCCCCAATTTAAACTCCCAAAGACAAATTAGAAGACATAATTAACAGTAGATTCATGGGATTTAGACAAAAATGTGACAAGATTCCTTACCCTAACACTTCCTCTGAAAGTCTCAAAATCTCGCCTCAATCCCAGCTCTCAAAGTTCCAAAATGAAAATGAAGTAAAACCCGAATTTCCCTTTTTCTTCCCAGCGATCCTCGCATCTGCGGCCCTTGGGTTGCTTCTACGACGCCGCACCCGCGGAAAAACCATCGCAGGTGCGGAAAACACTTACGACTCAAAATTACGCTTCTGCGAACCATGGCTCACCACTACGAGCCCGCTTCAGTGGACAATGAGACCGCCCCTGCGGTCCTCTCCCAGGCCCCCATCTCAAATTTCGCTTATGCGGAGAAAATGGACAGGCCTGCGGAAGCATGCATGTGCTCAGAAGTCCGCACCTGTGAACCTAGGCCTGGGCTGACTCCTCCGCTTCTGCGATAACCAAGGCACACCTTTGGCCAGATCCTCCGTAGGTGCGAAGACACCAGAACAACATCACTTCAACAATTCCCTAAGTCCAAAAATGGTCCGACTTCCATCCGCTTCACACCCGAGGCGAGGCCACAAATCACATCAACACCACAAATTCTATGAATCGCAACCCAAATTCAAGCCTATGAACTATGAACTCCAAAATTTAGAAACCGATGCCGATTCATATCAAAATAACTCCGATTGACACCATATTTTGCACAAAAGTCATAAATGACATTACAGACCTATTCCAACATCCAGAATTGCTATCCGACCCTGATATCAATAAAGACCACTCCCGGTCAAACTTCCAAAATTCTACCAATTTCCAACTTCCGCCAATCACGCCGAAACGACCTACAGACCTCCAAATTAACATCCGAACATGCTCCTAAGTCCAAAATCACCCTACGGGGCTATTAGAACCATCAAAACTCCATTGTGGCGTTGTCTTCACACAAGTCAAACTACGGTCAACTCCTATGACTTAAACTTCCAATGTAGGGACTATGTGTCCTATTTCACTCCAAAACTCACCCGAAACCAAAACCAAACACCCTGACGAGTCACGTAACCATAATATAACATAGAGGAGCATAAATTAGGGAATCAGGGTTAAAAGACTCAAAACGACCGACCCGGTCGTTACATCATCCCTCTTTTAAAACTAACGTTCGTCCTCGAATGAGTATAAAGGCATGCCTGAAGTGGTGAAAAGATGAGGATAACGGCTACACATATCATGCTCGGTCTCCCAAGTCGCCTCATCGACTGCATGACCCCTCCACTGAACCTTCACTAAAGCAATGTTCTTCGACCTCAACTTTCGAACCTGCCCATCTAGAATGGCCATCAGTTCCTAACATAAGACAAATCCTTGTCCATCTAAACTGAGCTGAGGTCGAACACATGAGACAGATCGCCATGATACTTCTGGAGCATAGAAACATGGAACACTAGATGAACTGTAGCTAGACTAGGTGGTAGTGCAAGTCTGTAGGCCACCTCTCGAACACTCTCAAGAATCTCAAAAGGTCCGATATACCTAGGGCTTAGCTTGCCCTTCTTCCCAAACCTCATAACACCCTTCATGGGCGAAATCTAGAGCAAGACTCGCTCCCCAACCATGAATGCAACGTCGCGAACCTTCCAATCCGCATAATTCTTTTGTCTGGATTGGGTTGTATGAAGTTAATCCTGAATCAATTTATCCTTTTCCAAAGCATCCTGAACCAAGTCTGTACTCAATAGTGTAGCCTCACTCGGCTTGAACCAACCCACCAGAGACCAGCACCGCCTACCATACAAAGCCTCATACGAGTCTATCTGAATGCTCGACTGATAACTGTTGTTGTTGGAAAACTCCACAAGCGGCAAGAACTGATCCAAAAAACCCCCAAACTCCATCACAAATGCGCGAAGCATACCCACCAATATCTGAATAGTGCGCTCGAACTGTCCGTCCGTTTGAGGGTGAAATGTTGTGCTCAACTCCACCCGCGTGCCCAACTTATGTTATACGATCCTCCAGAACCGCGATGTAAATTGTGTACCCTAGTCAGAGATGATAGATACCGGCACCCCATGAAGCCTGACAATCTCGCAAATATAAACCTGATATAGCTGCTCTGAAGAATAAGTTGTCACCACTGGAATGAAATGAGCTGACTTAGTCCACCTATCCACAATCACCCAAACCATAGAAATTCCTCTGAGTCCGTGGGAGGTGAACAACAAAATCCATAGTAATCCGCTCCCATTTTCACTCTGGGATATCTAACCTCTGAAGTAATCCACCAGGTCGGTGATGCTCATACTTCACCTGCTGAAAGTTTAGGCACCGAGCTACATACTCCACTATGTCCATATTCATTCTCCTCCAAAAAT
This sequence comes from Nicotiana undulata, assembly GCA_005239495.1. Taxonomy (NCBI): domain Eukaryota; kingdom Viridiplantae; phylum Streptophyta; class Magnoliopsida; order Solanales; family Solanaceae; genus Nicotiana; species Nicotiana undulata. The sequence goes on along the minus strand of ML245710.1, from coordinate 19,988 downwards.
AATGTTTTCTCAAGTCCTGATACATCTTTGTGGCACCTGGATGAATGGAGTACCGCGAACTGTGAGCCTCTGGAGAATCAGCTCACGCAAGACATCTACATTGGGCACACATAGCCTGCCCTATATTCGTAATACGCCGTCATCCCCAATGTGACCTCCTTGGCATCGCCGTGCTAAACTGTGTCCTTGAGGAAAAATAGATTGGGGTAGTCATACTGACGCTCTCTGGTACGATCATAAAGAGAAGACCAAGAAACCACACCAGCCAAAACTCGTCTCGGCTCAAAAACATCAAATCTAACAAACTGGTTGGCCAAGGTTTGAACATCCAAGGCTAATGGACTCTCTACTATTGGTAGATATGCTAAGCTTCCCAAACTCCCCGCCTTGTGACTCAAGGCATTAGCAACCACATTGGCCTTGCCGAGATGATATTGAATGGTGATACCATAGTCCTTAAGAAACTCTAACCACCTTCACTGCCGCTAGTTCAGATCCTTCTATTTGAATAGATGCTGAAAACTCTGATGGTCGGTGTAGACCCTACAAGGGACACTGTACAAATAGTGCCGCAAGATCTTCAAGGCATGAACAATAGCTGCTAACTCAAGGTCGTGGACATGATAGTTCTTCTCATGCACCTTTAACTATCTAGACGCGTCCTGCACCAACACCGCGCCGAGACCAATACGCGACGCATCACAATACACATTATAATACCCCAAACCCAAAGGCAACACCAACACTGGGGCTATAGTCAAAGTTGTCTTGAGATTTTGAAAGCTCTCCTCATACTCCTCGGTCCACTTGAACGGAGAACCCTTCTAGGTCAGTCTAGTTATAAGTTCCTCAATAGATGAGAAACCCTTTACAAATCGACGGTAATACTCCGTCAAACCAAGAAAAATCCAGATCTCTATAGCTGAGGACGGTTTGGGCCAACTCTACATTGATTCAATCTTCTTCGGATCAACCTTTGTCCCCTCACTATATACTACATAACCCAAAAGTGCCACCGAATCTAGCTAGAATTCACACTTTGAAAATTTTGCATACAACTTTTTTTCTTTCAAGGTCTGAAGCACAGTCCTCAGGTGCTTCTCATGATCCTCCAGGCTTCGGGAGTACACCAGAATGTCCTCAATAAACACAATGACGAATGAGTCAAGATAGGGCTAAAATACATTGTTCATCAAGTGCATGAATGCTGCAAAATTATTGATCATCCCAAATGACATCACAAGGAACTCGTAATGACCATACCGAGTCCTGAAGGCAGTCTTCGGGATATTTGGCTCACAAATCTTCATTTGATGATAGCCTGGACGCAAGTCAATCTTAGAGAACACTTTGGTACCCTGTAGCTGGTCAAACAAGTCATCAATACGTGGCAATGGATACTTCTTCTTCACTTAACCTTGTTTAACTGGCGATACTTTATACACATACGCATAGAACCATCCTTCTTCTTTACAAATACGACTGGAGAACCCCAAGGAGACACATTAGGCCGAATGAAGCCCTTATCAAGCAACTCTTGCAACTGCTCCTTTAAATCTTTCAACTCTACTAAGGCCATATGATAGGGTGGAATATAAATGGGCTGAGTGCCCGATAACAACTCAATGTTAAAATCGACATCCCTGTCGGGCGACATGTCCGGAAGATCCGCCGGAAATAAATCTTGATAAACCCTCACCGCTGGAACTGACTCCACGGTAGGAGTATCAACACTAACATCCCTCACGAAGGCTAGATAAACATTACACCCCTTCTCAACCATACGCTGAGCCATTATAAATGAGATAACCCTTCTAGGAACATAGTCTAAAGTACCTCTCCACTCTAACTATGACAGACCTAGCATAACCAATGTCACTGTCTTGGTGTGACAATCAAGAATAGCATGATAGGGTGACAACTAATCCATGCCAAAAATAATATCAAAATCTACCATACTGAGCAACAATAGATCGACTCTGGTCTCAAAACCACCAAGAACAACTAAACATGAGCGATACACACGGTCAACAACAATAGTTACTCCCACAAGTGTGGACACATAGACAGAAGAACTCAAAGAATCACATGATACACCCATATACGTTGCAAAATAAGATGACACATAAGAATAAGTGGAGCTAGATCAAATAACACTTATGCATCTCTATGACAGACCGGAACAATACATGTGATGACTGAATCAAATGCAAATGCCTCTGTCCTAGTAGGAAGAGCATAATATTTGGCCTGGCCTCCCCCTCTAGGGCGAGCTCTACATGCTCGACCTCCACATCTAGCTTCCTGCAAGTGGAGAGGCAATTGGTGCGGCGACCATGACTGGGAAACCTGAGGACCTGATGGAATACGCTAAACATGAGTAGTCGGTGGAGGTGCACCCCCTGAGTCTGGGGAAATTCCTCACCATATGATGAGTGTCACCACACTCAAAGCAAGCTCTCAAAGGACGTGGCTTCAGTGGCTGGCTCGAGCTTGATCGGCTGGACTGACCACTGAAAGCGCCCCGTGCAGGAGGTGCACTAGACAATGGCGGTGCATAATAGGGAGCTTGGGGCCTATGAGTGACCAGAATGCCGTTGGAAGCTGGAAGTGCCGAATGAACAAGGTGACTCACATCTACCCTACCATGATGAGCTGGTATGCGATCCCCACTACCTAATGGTATGCGATCCGCACTACCTACTGGTATGCGATGTCCATTTCTAACTCTCGGGCCATGCTAAATATAATACTGGGGTTGAGCCCCTCGATAAATCAATAGACTCACTCTCTAACAATAGAAACCACGGTTGGTGCATGACTAGAAAACTCACTGCAACTGGGGCATGGGTACCACTATATGTGCTATCTTGAGACCTCTTCGCCTCTCTCTTCTCTCTCTTGAGTCAACATACCCTCCAATCTCCTAGCGATCCCCACTACCTATTGGTGTGCGATGTCCATCTCCAACTCTCGGGCCATGCTAAATTTGATATTGGGGTTGAGCCCCTCGATAAATTTACATACTCGCTCTCTTTTAGTAGCAATCAAGGTTGGTTCATCCCTAGCCAAAACACTAAATCGATTTGCATATGCCGACACGGTCATAGAACCCTGGCGCAACTGCTCAAACTTTTCGCGCCACGCATCTCAGGTACTCTGGGGAACATACTCCCTCAAGAACATATATGAGAATTGAGTCCAAGTAAGTGAGGCTGCTTCGGCTAGACTACCCAACTCATATGCTCGCACTACTGATAGGCCGCTCCCTTGAGATGGAACGTAGTGAAAAAAACCTCACTAGACTTCAGGATACCCATAGTACGAAGGATATAATGGCACTCATCAAGAAAACCATGGGCATCCTTTGACGCCAAGCCACTTAAAGTGGGAGGGTGGTACTTCTTGTGCCGCTCGATCTTGAGCTACTCCCCCTCAGAAACTATTGCCCTAACCTCGGGCTGAATTGGGCGACCGGTTGTGCTGGTATGACCTCTACAACTTGGTCAACCTGGTCAACCTGGACCCACTTCTCTGGGGTACGGGCGACAAGAGTCTGTGCTCATCCCTTGGACTGAGATGTGGCAGTGGCAAGTGGGATCAACCTGGCCTGAGCTAAAATGTCGAACATGCTCAGAAATAGGGTGAGAGTCTCCGGGAGTGCTGGTGCAGTAACAAGCGTCTCAGGTGTCTTCTCTCTAACTAAAGCTACTGGTCGCTCGTCTGTAGCAGCTCGTGCGGGTGCTTTAGCTGCACCCCCGGGAAGTCCTCGGCCTCAGCCTCTTGTGGCTCTAGCAAGGGGCATAGGTGTCTGGTCATCTGATCTAGCTGCATGTGTCCTCGCCATCTGTGAGAGAAGAAATATAGAATCCGAAGCCAAGAATTTCCCACGATAAGGAATCTAGACGTGAAGCTTTTCCTAACAGTTTCATAGCCTCCCGATGATAAGTATAGATGTCTCCATACTGATCCGTGAGACTCTACTAAGCCTTCTTGTGACTCATAATACCTATGAACCTAGGGCTTTGATACCAGCTTGTCACGACCCTAAATCCCCTCCATAGGATGTCGTGACATCACCTAGTCTCTAGTACTAGGTAAGCCTAACAAATATGCGGAATAACTAAATAATAATTTAAATCTCAAAAACATCAACAAATATATTAATATGATGATCCGATAAGTCATCTCATATTTTGAAACCTAATTTTGTGAACCGAAGCCTTAAAAAAATATGTTTTAGCCTTTCTCAATTTGCGTGCGCAGTCCGAGCATATTTTCAGAAAGCTTTTATGTTGAAAACTGAGAAAAATAAGAATATTTTCCTAAAAACTTCATTGAGTTGACTTCGGTCAACATTTTTAGTGAAACGAACCCGGATTCGTGTTTTGACGGTCCCGGTGGGCCCGTACTGATATTTAAGACTTGATTGTATGACCGGAATTGAATTCGGAAGTCCCTAGCCCGAGATATCGGACTTTGTTAAAATTTGAAAGTTGAAAGCTTAATGAATTTGAAATGTTTGACCAAAGTTTGACTATTTGGATAACAGGTCCGTATTTTGGTTCTAGAATCCGGTATAGGTCCAATAACATATTTATGACTTGTCTATGAAATTTGATAAATAATAGAGTTGGTTTGACGTGATTCGAACGTCCGGTTGTGATAATAGAAGTTTCAAAGTGTTCTTTAAAATTTCATTTGATTTGGTGTTCAATTCGTAGTTTTAGGTGTTATTTTGGTGTTTTGACAAACGAGCAGTTCGTATGATATTTTAGGACCTGTGTGCATGTTTGGTTGGGAGCCCCGAGGGCTCGGATGAGTTTCAGATAGGCTACAGAGTGAATTAGACTTAGAATATTTGCTGGTGTTTGTATTTTCTGGGAACTGGCCTCTGGTTAGGGGTGTGCATTTGATTTATCAATTCGATTTTAACCCTTATCGATAATTACTTATCGATTATTGATTTGTACATATGCTTATCGTTATCGTTTCAATAAGGTTTCGATTTTTTCGATTTCGATTTATCGATTTTTGGGGCTTATCGATTCGGTTATCGATTACACCAATAAAAACAATTTACGGGATTCCACGGAAAGTATATTGCTATAAACACGCCTAACTAATATGGACAAAAAGAAGCTAAAATAAGAAGCTAAAGTATATTGCATATCTATTTTCACCATTAGGGCTGAAAATTGACATTGCCATGATAATAACGTTATGGTTGGTGATTGTAGCTCCAACCAGTCAAAGGAAAATTGGTTTGGGGATGAGAAGCAAGGCTAGATTAATACTAAGTAAAAGAAATAGAGAGAGAGGAGAGGATTAGGAAACAACCTCGAGCAAGAGAAGGATAAGAGATGGGGGCAGAGAGCTAAAGGAAGAACAAAAACGTCTCAGCAGTTAATTAAATGGGGAAATGAAAGGTAGAGACGATGGTGAGGGAAGAGGGAAAGACTCGAAGGAAAGCGACTCAAAGACATTTGTAAGGCGGTCACTAATTATTATGCTTATTTTACTATTCGTCCTATTTATTAAGCACCATGTAATAATTCATATTTTAATAGGATAGAGGAAATAATAGGGTTAGGGACTTAAGGTAAAAGAAAGAGTATTATAGAATAATGGTATATTTTTCTTTTTAGTATATCTTATCGGTTTATCGATAAACTGATAACCGAAGAGGACAAAATCGAAATCGAAATCGATAACTTGATAAGAAAAATTTCGAAATCGAAATCGATAAACCGATAACAAATAATCGATTCGATTTATCGATAAACTGATTCGAATGCACACCCCTACCTCTGATCTCGCATTTTCTAGATCAAAGTTCGTAGTTGAAAACATCCCCATTTTCTGCCAGGTTTGCATTTGCGGAGTATGCCTGGGTCAGCCTAGGTTTGCATTTGCGAAAATAAGGTCGCATTTGCGGAAGGCTAGTGTCCGCATTTGCGAACATAGTTTCGCATTTGTGTTGGGAGCTGGGAAATGGGATTCTTCGCATTTGCGAAGACATGGTTCCGCATTTGCAAACATTTTGTTCGCATTTGCGAAGGCAACAGAAATGTGAGAGTTTTGCATTTGCGAAGATTTGCTCGCATTTGTGGTCTTCACATTGCGAAGCCTAGATTCAAATGCGACATCTGCAACTAATGAAATAGGACTTAGACGGGATTTTTCATTCGTTTACCAAATTTTGAAAACCTAAAACCTTAGAGGCGATCTTTCCAAGACTTCTTCTTCCCCAGTTTGTTGGTAAGTGATGCTAACCCACTTTCTTTCAATTACCCATTACTTTTCATGAGTTTTCAACCTAAAATCTACGATTTTCATAGTGGAAATTGGGGGTTTGGGTAGAATTAGGAATTTTTCATAATTGTAATTTAGATCTCGAATTGAGGTCGAATTTCGAAACAAATTACATAATCGGGCTCGGGGGTGAATGGGTTTTGGTTTGAACCTAGGGTTTTGACCAAGCGGGTCCAGGATCGATTTTTGACTTTTTTGGGAATCTAAATTTATGCATTGTAATTGATTCCTTTAGCAATAATTGATATTATTGAGTCAAGTGTGGATAGATACGAGTGGTTTGGAGGCGAATTCTAGAGAAAAAACTATGATTGAGCATTGAGGGACATTTGGAGCGAGGTAAATGTTGTGTCTAACCTTCACTTGAGGGAATTAGGAACCCTCAGACTATTTTCTATGTGAAGTTCATGTGAGCGGCATATAAGGTGAGGTGACGAGTTCTTATGGGGCAAAATTATCGGTTTTCCTGACTTTTCCCGTTTTTCTCATATTTTCTCTTTTCCCTGTCTTAATTGTTGCATGCTCTAGTTGTGTTCCCATGCCTACTTTCTACTTGTTAGACATTGTTTCCTCTGGTTAATGATATTAGTTCTTCCATAGTTTCATTATCTCCTATTAATTTCTTGAGCTGGTTTATTGGTACCTTTTTGTTGTATATCCCGAATTGGTCTCGTTGTGTAGTATTACTTATGTGAACATTCATGGTGTACAAGTTTTCTAATTGTTTCGGTTTGGAGTTTAAGTATTGTGACGGGTTTCTGTGATTTAAATTGTGAAATTTCTGTACATATTGAGTAATTAATATTAATATGGCAGGGTCGGGTTGTACACCGGAACAGATTGAATAAGGGTGAATTGATACTGTATGGTAGGAATGGGTTGCACGCCGTAACAAGTGTAATAAGGGTGGATTTTTTGGTGGAATACGGGTGAACTATGATAATGTAATTGTGATATGGTGGGATCGGGTTGCACGCCACAATACTTTTATTTATATTCACTGTTGTTTATGCTATTATGAGGGAACAAGGGAGGAATGCGAGATATACGATGGGATTAGGTTGCGCGCCACAACAACCTATGTGTTTATGCTTTCCCTAAACTGTGATAACTTTAGGGTATTCTTATTTGCACTTAAGGATTAGAAGTATCTGAACGTTGTTGATTTACTTCCGAGAACTGTAGTTAATTCTTACAAGTTATTGCTTTATTCTATTCTGTCTTCCTTTTCTGCTTTTATCATATATATTGTGTACAAGTTGTAGTGTGAGTGAATTGTCGTAGCCTCGTCACTCCTTCGTCGAGGTTAGGCTCGGCACCTACTAGTACATAGGGTCGTTTGTACTGATACTGCATTCTGCACTTCCTGTGCAGATTTTTGTGCTGATCTGAGCTGATCGTGAGGTTGGATGCATGATCCATCTGATAGGAGACCCAAGGTAGACCTGTCGGCGTCCGTATGCCCTGGCATCCCCTTTTATACATTTCACTTTACTGTTTCTTTCATTTTGATAACAGTTGTATTTCTCCAAGTCACTTACTTGTAGTAAAATCTTAGAAGTTCGCGAATTGTGACTCCAAATTATGAGCAGTAGTATATATTGAGGTTGTTATATAATTGCGCACTCATTTTAACTAGTTATAGCTTGTTTGTTGTAATTTCTGAAATATAAAGGGATTGGCTTAATAATTCTCTAATGTTGGCTTGCCTAACAAGTGAAATGTTAGGCGCCATCACAGTCCCAACGATGGGAATTTCGTGTTGTGACAAGTTGGTATCAGAGCACTAGGTTGCTTATGTCTCACAATTCACGAACGAGATTAGTAGAGTGTGGGGAATCGGTACAGAGTTGTCTGTACTTATTTCACAGAGGCTATAAAGTTTAGGAACAAATTTAACTTCTATTCTTCTCTATCAGGCGATTTTGTTTTCTCAGTACTGATTGAACTCTTCTACTCTTATTCTCTCCCAGATGGCGATAACACGTACCTCTTTTTCAACGGAGCAGCAACCAGAGTCTCTAGTAGCAGCTCTTATTGGTGCAGAGGTCGAGGCCGGGTCCGTGCTAAAGGCCGAGCAGGGGCAGGGCTCAGCCTAGAGCCCGAGCAGCAAACCCAATAGTGGAGCCTCAGTTAGAGCTTGACGAGGAGGTCTCAGGTAGAGTTGGACGAGGAAGTCTCTGGTAGAGAAGGCCAGTGCCTGCATTTGCGAACATCGTTTCGCATTTGCGATGGTAGCTAGGAAAAGGTATTCTTCGCATTTGCGATCCCCAGATTTCGCATTTGCGAACATTTTGTTTGCATTTGCAAAGGTAGCAGAAATGTGGGAGTTTCGCATTTGCGAAGCTTTTCTTGCATTTGCATTTGTGAAGCGCGGGTCGCAAATGCAACATCTGCAGCTGATTAAATAGAACTTAGACGGGATTTTTGGTTCCTTTTCCAAATTTTAGAAAACCCAAAACCTTAGAGGAGATCTTTCCAAGACTTCTTCTTCCCCAATTTGTTGGTAAGTGATGCTAACCCACTTTCTTTCAATTACCCATTACATTTCATGAGTTTTCAACCTAAAATCTAGGATTTTCATTGTGGAAATTGGGGGTTTGGGTAGAATTAGGATTTTTGCATAATTGAAATTTATACCTCAAATTGAGGGCGGATTTTGAAACAAATTACATAATTGGGCTCAGGGGTGAATGGATTTTGGTCCGAACCTCGGGTTTTGACCAAGTAGGCCCGGGGTTGATTTTTTACTTTTTGGGAGAAAGTTTGGGGAATCAAAATTTATTCATTGTAATTGATTCCTTTAGAAATAATTGATGTTATTGAGCCAATTATGGATAGATACAAGTGGTTTGGAGGTGAATTCTAGAGAAAATGTTGTGATTGAGCATTGAGTGACCTTTGGAGCGAGGTAAGTGTTGTGTCTAACCTTGGCTTGAGGGAATTAGGAACACTCGGACTATTTGCTATGTGAAATTCATGTGAGCGGCGTATAAGTGAGGTGACGAGTACTTATGCGCCGCCGAATTATCTGTTTCTCGGTTTCTTCGGTTTTTCTCATATTTTCTCTTTTCCCTGTCTTAATTGTTACATGCTCTAGTTGTGTTCCTATGCCTACTTGCTACTTGTTAGACATTTTTTCCTCCGGTTAATGATATTAGTTCTTCATAGCTTCATTATCTCCTATTAATTACTTGAGCTAGTTTATTGATACCTTTTTGTTGCATATCCTGTATTGGTCTCGTTGTGTAGTATTACTCATGTGAACTTTCATGGTGTACAAGTTTCCTAATTGTTTCAATTTGGAGATTAAGTATTGTGAAGGTTTTCTATTATTTAAATTGTGAAATTTCTGTACATATTGAGTAATTAATATTGATATGGCGGGGTCGGGTTGCACGCCGTAACATGTGGAATAAGAGTAATATATTGAGGTGGAATAAGATTGATACTGTATAGTGGGAACGGGTTGCATGCCGCAACAGGTGTAATAAGGGTGGATTGTTTGGCAAAATAAAGGTGAACTATGATAGTGTTATTGTGATATGGTGGGATCGGGTTGCACGCTGCAATACTTTTATTTATATTCACTGTTGTTTATGCTATTATGAGGGAACAAGGGAGGAATGTGAGATATACGATGGGGGTTTCTCTCCACAAGAACCTATGTGTTTATGCTTTCCCTGAACTGTGATAGCTTTACGGTATTCTTATTTGCACTTAAGGATTGGCAGTATCTAAATGCTGTTGATTTGCTTCCCAGAACTGTAGTTAATTCTTGCAAGTTATTGCTTTATTCTATTCTGTCTTCCTTTTATGCTTTTATCATATATACTCTGTACAAGTTGTAGTGTGAGTGACCCGTCGTAGCCTCATCACTCCTTCGTCGAGGTTAGGCTCGGCTCCTACTAGTACATGGGGTCAGTTGTACTGATACTGCACTCTGCACTTCCTGTGCATATTTTGGTGCTGATCTGAGCTGATCGTGAGGTTAGCTGCATGATCCATCTGATAGGAGACCCAAGGTAGACCTGTCGGCGTCCTCAAGCCCTGGCGTCCCCTTCTATACATTTCACTTTACTGTTTCTTTCATTTCGAAAACACTTGTATTTCTTTTAGACACTTACTCGTAGTAAAATCTTAGAAGTTCGCGAATTATGACTCCAAATTCTGGGTAGTAGTATTTATTGAGGTTGTTATATAAGTTCGCACTTATTTTAACTCATTATAGCTTGTTTGTTGTAAATTTCTTAAATGTAAAGGGATTCGCTTAATAATTCTCTAACATTGTCTTGCTTAGCAAGTGAAATGTTAGGCGCCATCACGGTCTCGACGGTGGGAATTCCGGGTCGTGACAATCAAATAAAATCTGCAACTCAACATGTACATCTCCCAAAACCTAGTGAAAATATAAGTCACAAGCGCTAGGTACAATACTGAACACCACGTTATATCACTGTCTATAAGGATGTAAAGAAATAATAAACGAACAGGATGGAATGGGACTCCAAGACCTGCGAACGTGTGCAGGTGTACCTTGAAGTCTCCAAATCAAGCCACTCACGCGTTAATACTGAGGTTGATAGGATATACCTAGATTTGCACAAAACATGTGCAGAAGTGTAGTATGAGTACACTACAACGATACCTAGTAAGTGCTAAGCCTAACCTCGATAGAGTAGTGATGAGGTCAGGTGAAGGACCTACTGGAGATAATAAGAAATCAAAACAGAAGATATAATGATATAATGATAATTACAAGGAAATGAAACAATAAAGAATTTACGTAAAGATGACAACACGGAATCAAGGCAGATAATACAACACGAAAGGAAAACAAAGATTTTACATGTTAAGGAAAACAACAACCAAACAAAAATACATCAAATAGAGAAAGATCAATAGGGGCACACCCGAGGTACCACCTCGTAGTCTCAAATCATAAAAATAAATCATAGTCTTTCCTTATATAACCATGTGAGCTTTTATATTTAGTTTTAAAAATCATTTTCCCGAAAGAGCACCCCGCGCTTTAGCCTACCTTATCACACCTCATGGCTTCTAGTAGTTCCCCTACTCGCCACGTGTATCAAGCCCACCTTATCTCACCACATGCGTTTCAACATCCAGACGTTATACCACCATATGCATATCAATAAACACAACTGCATGGCAGAAACCTCGTGTAAGTAGTAATAACAGCATGTCGGAAACCTCGTGCAAACAATGACAACAACACAGAAGAAACCTCGTGCAAAAAATAACCACACCACCTCAATAATAACACGAAATCCCAAACATAACAACTAAATAAAATGACACTCCATAACGTGCACTGTAACGACCCGGTCGGTCGTTCCGTAGAATTAGCCCCGTTATTCTCGTCTCTTTCTTGTCATGAATTATTTATTCTATTTATGATGTGTTGGGGTCGGTTGATTTGGGTTCGGAGTGGTCGTGGTGAGAACTGAGACACTTAGTCTCTTAAATTGGCCTAATAGTTGAAAAAGTCAACTGGGAGTTGACTTATTGGTAAGCGGCCTCGAAATGTAGAATTTATGGATCATATAGTTTCATTAGGTGATTTGGGACTTAGGAGTGTGTTTAGAATGGGGTTTTGATGTCCGGTGTAGAATTAGGCTTGAATTGGTGAAAGTCAGTTTTTGGCGATTTCCGGTCGGCAGTGGAATATAGGCTATCAGGGTCGAAATGGAATTCCAAAAGTTGGAGAAGGTTCGTAATGTCATTTTGGATATGTGTGCAAATTTTCAGGTCAATCGGATGTGTTTTGGATGGTTTGGCATCCTTGGTGAAATTTAAAAATTTCAAAGTTCCTAGGCTTGAATTTGATGTGATTTTGGTGCTTTTGCATTGTTTTTGGGGTTTCGAAGGCTCGACTAAGTTTGAATAAGGTTATGGGATGTTTTGGCATGTTTGGTTGGGGTCCCGGGGTGCTCGGGATGTTTTCGGATAGTCATCGGGAGGTTTAAGTTGGAAAATTGCAGCAGAAAATGTTGCTGGTGCACCACTGCTGGTATGGTCGCACCTACGGAAGGAAGATCGCAGGCGCGAGGTCCGCAGGTGCGAAGACCATGCGCAGGTGCGGAGTTTGGCAATTCGTGAAGGGTTTGCAGGTGCGGATGGGTGGTCACACCTACGGAAGCGCATGCACGAAGAAGTTATCGCAGGTGCGGAAATTGAGGACTTAAGTCGGATGCGCAGGTGTACACCTGGGACCGCAGGTGCAGGTCCGCAAGTGCGCTAATGGAGCCGCATGTGCGAAAATCGCTGGGCAGATCATATATAAAGGGTTCTTAGCGAATTTTGGTCATTCTTTCACCATTTGAATGTGAGTTTGAAGCTTTTGAAGGGTTTTTGAAGAGGGAAATCAATAGTTCTTCATTGAGGTAAGGTTTTTGGACTTAAAAATCGTTTATGTGTGATTTAGGGTCTGATTGGTGGTGAATATTGGGGGAAATCAGTACTTAAAATGGGTAATTAGGGCTTGTGATTAAGAGTCTTTAAAATGGGAATTTGAGGGGTCATTTGGGGTCCGAATTTGATGTTCTTGGTATGCATAAACTCGTGAGTGAATGGGGATTCCGATTTTGTGATTTTTATCAAATTCTAAGACGTGGGCCCGGGGGTCGGGTTTGGACAATTTCGGGAGTTGTGCCTAATTTTGATAGTTTTCGAATGGGTTTCGTCTCCCTAGCATATTTTGATGATTTTAATCTGATTTTGATAGACTCAGAGCATTTTTGAGCCGATTCGTGAGGCAAGAGTATTGTGGAGTAGCCTTTCGAGCTGGTTTAAGGTAAGTAATGACTATAAATCTTGTCCTGAGGGTATAAAACCCCGGACTTAGCATCTTCTCACTATTTTAGAGTGACGCACACACTGGATGACGAGTGTGTGGCGTGCACTGCTTTGGGAATTTAGACTTGGTCTTTCCCGAGGTAACTATTGAGTTGCGTAATTTCTTTTAAATCACACGATAAACCGTATTTCCATACCATTGATATATTTGGCCTGTAAGCCATGTTTGGGGCCTTGTGCCGACCTGTTTAGACCCCTTAGGGGCTATTTTCTGGTATTTCTCACTATAGTGATTATGATTTACACTTAGTCATTTCATGTTAAACTGGTTTCGAGACTCAGACTTGTTTACATTATTTTGTGATATAAAACATTGTTTTAGGTCGAGTACCCCGTTTATTGATGGCCCGAGTGGCATAATTGAGAGGTTTTGACTGAGTGAGGCCGAGTGCCATTATTGTGAGGTTATTATGGATCGGGCTGCACGCCGCAACATGTTACATTGTTATGATATGTGAAAGGCCGAGAGCCTGAGTGATTTATACCACGAGATGGCTTGATATTAGCGCTTGGGCTTTAGGAGCCCCTCCTGAGTCTGTACACCCCCAGTGAGCGCAGGTACCTACTTAGTGGCGAGTGGCGAGTGGCGAGTGGCGAGTGGCAAGTGGCGAGTGGCGAGTGACGAGTGATTGGGGGGTATGAGTGACTTTGAGGTTTCCGTAGGGCTGATACTGAGTGATTGGGAGGCATGCTGAGTGGCTGTTTCCGAGTGATGAGTTGCCCAAGGGGCTGTTTATGATACTTATTTTGCCTGAGTAACCATTTATGATTCATTTCATTTTTATACTAAGATTTCTTAGGCATTGTTTCTGAAATAATTGGAAATCACACTTTTCAAAGGGTTTTTACTAAAATTGGCTTTTAAAGCGTATTGACTAAATGTATACACTGTTGGGAATATGAATTTTTCTTATGTGATTCGATGATTTTCTCCTATGTGTTTCTTACTGTTCAGACTTGATTTATTTTCATTACTACTGAGTTGGCGTACTCACATTACGCCCTGCACCTCTGTGTGCAGATTCAGGTGTTGGTACCGAGCGCTGGTCTTCTTATTACGAGTGGAGTCGGAGTTGGGACATCGAGGTAGCTGTTCAGCCTTCACAGCATCTCTGCTTCCCTTTCTTGTTATGTATTTAGTTCCTTGTTCCGAGATTTATGTATTATGACAGTAGAATTCTTGGTACTACTCTTAGATGCTCATGACATGTTGACTCCGGGTCTTGGAGATAGTTGTTAGACTGTTTATCTTGTTTGGTTTTGTTTAGAAGTTCGGAAATTTATAAATACTTATGAAATGTTGAAAAAGATTTGGAAATTTTGAAAATAATATGTTAATGTGTGATTGTTGGCTAGTCTAGTTCCATGATAGGCTCCGTCACGACCGGTTTAGGATTGGGGTCATGACATGCACCTAGCCTTAATAGAAACCACGACCTTTGCAACTCAACACCAAACCCAACAACAAGATATTTCAAGGATAGCAAATTTCAAGTAGAGAATTTCCACGGTTAAAGGATGAATACAGAATTAAGAAAACATGTAATTCAACTAAAAAAGTAGTACAAATTACAACTAAGAGATAATATAAGTATACATGTGAAATTAGGCTAAACATGATGACTATAACATGCTAAAGTAACTCAATTAAGGCATGGAAAAAAGAAACTACGTAGCTAAAATCGGAATCTCAACATTTAGCCCATCTTCTCACTAGTCACCTTGCGTACACGCCTTCACATATAACAAATTATCACAACAATACCAAATCCTAAGGATAATTTCTCCCACATAAGGTTAGACAAGTCGCTTACCTCAAACCACATTAAATCAATCAACTAGAAGGCCTTTCCCTTGATTTTCATACTCCGAACGGCTCAAATCTAGCCAAAATAATTTCATACTATAAATATAACTATAGAAAACTAATTTAAATAATGAATTTATGATCTTAGCAAGGAATTGAAAAATCACGCCAAAAAGTCGACCCGAGCCCGCATCTCAGAACCCGATCAAAGTTATAAAATCCGAACACCCATTCGATATCAAGTTCAACCATACAAGAATTATTCAAATCCGATCCCATTTCGCCTTTCAAAACTCAAAAATTTAGTCTAAGAACTTCTACACCTTTCCCCCAATTGTAAACTCCCAAGAACAAATTAGAATACGTAATTAACATATTCATGAGATTTAGACAAAAAAGAGTAAAGATTCCTTACCCTAACACTTCCTCTGGAAATCTCTCAAAATCTCGCATCAATCCTAGCCCTCAAAGTACCAAAATGAAAATCAAGTAAAACCCTCGAATTCCCCTCTTTCTGCCCACCGATCCTCGCATCTGCGGCCCTTGGGTCACTTCTGTGACGCCGCACCTGGGGAAAAACCATCACAGGTGCGAAAAACACTTATGACTCAAAATTCTGCTTCTACGAACCATGGTTCGCACCTTTGAGCCTGCTTCTGCGGAGAATGAGACCGCACATGCGATCCTGTCCCCGACCCCCTTCTCAAATTCTGCTTCTACGGAGAATAGGGCCGCGCTTGCAGAAGCGCTCCTTTGCTCAAAAGTCTGCTTCTGCGATGAACAAGGCGCACCTGCGAGATCTCACATGCGGCCAAAACCTTCGCAGGTGCGAAGACACCAGAACTCAACACTTCAGCAATTCCCTAAGTCCAAAAATGATCCGATTTCTATCCAATTCACACCCGGGCCCCCAGGGACCCTATCCGAATATACCAATAAGTTTCAAAGAACATAACGGACCTACTAGAGACCACAAAGCACATAAAAAAACACAAATTCTACGTATCGCAACCCAAATTGAAGCCTATGAACTATGAGCTTCAGAATTTCGAAAGCGACACCGATTCATATAAAAACAACTCTGATTGAAACCAAAATTTTCACACAAGTCATAAATGGAATTAAAGAACTATTCCAACTTCCAAATTGGAGATCCGACACCGATATCAGTAAAGTCCACTACCGGTCAAGCTTCCCGAATTCCTCCAATTTCCAACTTCCGCCAATCACGCGGAAATGACCTATGGACCTCCAAACAAACATCCGGACACACTCTTACATCAAAAATCACCCTATGGAGCTAATGGAATCTTCAAAACTCCATTGCGGAGTCATCTTCACACAAGTCAAACTACGGTTAACTCCTACGACTTAAACTTCCAACTTATGGACAATGTGTGTCATATCACTTCAAAACTCACCCGAAATCAAAACAAAACATCACGACGAGTCACATAATCACAATATAATATAGAGGAAGTATAAATTAGGGAATCAAGGCATAAATACTTAAAATGACCGGCCAAGCCGTTACAATAAATACTAAGCACTTATTATGTACGATGAGGTATAAAGATAACTGTTCCGAATTTTGATCATGCTTTTGAGCAGAGGCTGATTTAGGACTTTTAATTATGGGAGTTTTATAGTTTTACCTATACAACCGAACTAATTATCCTTGTCTACTCATTTATTTTTCTATCCATTAAACTAATTACCTTTCCTACCCATTGTAGCTTTAGTGGGTATTTAGCTACTTTTTCTCCTTTTTCTTTGTTTTATCCTTTTTCTCCTTTTCTATTCTTTTTAAAATCATATTATTCTTTATTTTATTTTAATGTGATTCCATACTCAATTTTGTACCCTTTATTTTATTTTATTTTTCTCTTTTTTCTTTTTTTTGTTGTTCATTTTCTTTATTTCTTCTTCCTTTCCTAAATTAGTTTAGCTCTTTTTCTTTTATCTTTTTCCTACATAATCTAATTACAATCACCTTTTTGCTCCTTTTTCTTATTCTTTCTTATTTTATACAACAATAAAAGATAACTAATGCAGTAAATATTTATTCACCTTCTTTAATATTACTGATAGTATAATACACTATTTGTCTTTCTTTTTCTCTTTTTTTTTATATAATTATTTGAATCAATTATTAGAACAAATTATACATTATATCTCTTTTTTTTCCATTGCATTCTTTTTAAATATATGTATTAATGTAAGTATTTCTATAACATAGGATGCAACATTATATTTCATGATAATAAAATGTTATATTAGTATAATAAAATGACGTATTATTATTTAATGTTATTGTAAAATACTTGTCACAATAGTATACCAAAACTGTATATAAATATATCAAATAAGTATATTACTAATTATGTCTTCCGAAACTTACTTCATATCCAATGAATAATATTTCCATGGAACTTTGTCAAAAAGTTTATTTAAGAAAATATTTTTTAGGACATAGTTGGAAAAATGAAAAAACAATTTAAAAAATGACTTATTTATTATGATATATTATTATATTATGTTGTATACTATAAGAGTATAATATTACTATATCCATGAATTTAGATTTGCACAATAGCACCTTTATGATTCAACAGATAGTAGTGAAGTATAATATTACGGTATATTATATACTATTACTGTAACGACCCGATCGGTCGTTTTGATCTCTAGTGCGTCATTCAGAGGTTTGAGGCCTTGAGTAGATTCATTTCATATATTAGGACTTGTACATATGGTCAGAATTTAAGTTCGGGAAGTTAAGAGTTGACTCGGATGGAAATTTCTATTTCAGAACCTTTAAGTTAGAAGGAATTGTCTAAGATTTGAATTTTGAGTAAAAGAACTTGGAATCAGAATTTGAAGGTTCCAATGGGTTCATATGATGATTTCAGACTTGGACATATATTCGGGTTGGGTATCGTGTCACCTGGGAGCATTTCGGCGCTTATCGGGGAAAGTTGGCATTTGAAAGTTTAAGAATTTCATAAGTTTGGCTTGAAGTGGATTTTGGTGTTATCGATGTCCGTTTGAGATTCCAAGACTTGGAATAGGGTTGTATCGTGATTTATACTAGTATGCAAAGTTTGGCGTCAATCCGGAATGTCTTGATATGATTCGGACGCGTTCGTCGTAGTTTGGAAGTTCAAAGAAAGATTTTGATCGTCGATTTTGTTTGGTGTGATTTGAGACCTCGAGCAAGTTCGCTTCATGGTTTGGGACTGGTTGGTGTGAATGGAGGGGGTCTCGGGGGCCTCGAGTGTGTTTCGGGGTGGTTTCATACCAAGTTTGGCTAAGTTGCGTGCTTGTTTGCTAGTGCCATTAAAATATTTTATTCTAATGGGATTGGGCTGTTCGCCTCGGCAGGATTATGTATCACACTCTTATACGAGTGGGCTGTCCAGCTCGGCAGTATAATAGATTCATATATGGTTCGTGCCGTTCGACCCTCCATAATGCGCATAGTATGATGGGATCGGGCCGTTCGTCGTGATATTTCTATAAAACACTCTTGTGGTTCGGGCCGTTCACCTCGGTAGTGTCGTGCGTATTTTTTGACAAGGTACCTACGTATCCGTGTGTTGTTTCTTGACTTGAGTTGTGACAACCTACCTGGTGAGGTCCATTTGATATATACTCCGATTTAGGAGGTAATTGCTGGTTGAGAGCTTGAGTTTACCGTGCTGAGGAGGATTGTACGTCATGTTTATATTGTTTTATACCGTTTATTTACTATTACTCTGTCACGACCCGAAATCTCACCTTTCAGACCGTGACTGCATCTAACGTTGAACCCGCTAGACAAGCCAACGTACACAACACTTTGACATTTATAACAACAACATAACAGTAATAAAACAAATTAACCTTCCAACCTCTACTGAACATTTCGCGAATTCATTAATGTCCAACCTTATAAAAAGAAACATCCCACACTAGTAACTCTCAAAACTTTACTGAACATTCCAAATCACTTCAATTGTTTCACAACAGAAAAACAATAATATTATCTTAGAAAACTCAAAATGAAATGATAAGACATCTACAACGAACAATCCCAAAACCGGGGTGTCACAATCCCACGGACTAGCTACTGGAATACTAAATACAAGTCTGGAAATGAAAATACAACACTGTCTTGAAAATAAGGAGAAAGACAATGAAGCAGTAAAGGAAAGAAGCCTCGGGATCCACGAACGCCAGTGTATACCTCGAAGCTCTGACGTGGACTGAAGGTATCTCCCTCAGAACGCTCCACGGGGTCCGGTAGCAGGGTCTGCACAACACAAGGAAGTGCAGTGTAGTATCAGTACAACCGACCCCATGTACTGAGTAAGTGCCAAGCCTAACCTCGGCCGAAGTAGTGACGAGGCTAGACTTGACATTAACGATAACCTGTCCTATTCTACAGCAGGTAACATGAAATAACAGAAGGCAGGTGATAAATCGGCAAGTAGGAGATACAAGAGCAGTAAGGGGGACAAATGGAACAAAACAGTCACGTCAACAGATAGAAGTAATCCAGAGAAAACAATCCAACATACTCGACAACGAAACCATATAAATGTCGGAAAGGTAAACAATGGCACGACATCACCCTTCGTGATTTTACTCTCTTCCTCACAATGCAATGAAAGAACATATCATGGCACGGCATCACCCTTCGTGCTTTTACTCTCTCTTCCTCACAATGCAATGTACAATGAATCATGGCATGGCATTTACCTTTGTGCGTATAATCAATAAAATCATGGCACGGTATTTACCTTCGTGCTTATAATCAATAAAATCATGGCACGGCATCACCCTTCGTGCTTTAAACTCTTCCTCACTATGCAATGAAATCAAGTGTCATGACACGGCATCACCCTTCGTGATTTACACTCTTCCTCACCAAAACAATAATCGATAAATGGCAAGGAGTACAACATAGTGGAATTTAACAATTCAGAATACCCGGCAAGGGGGA